>UZAN01050875.1:2406-15414 GCA_900618425.1 Echinostoma caproni | reverse complement strand
CAGACTTCCTCGCCTACCCACAGCAGATTGAGAAGAAAAAACGCCTTAATAATAAAATAAAATGGTACCGGCTGGGCACGACAAAAGTCGGAGACGGACAATTTCCAATAGACCTCGAGAGGTATGTGCACAGCATTTCTGGTTTACTTGTGGATAAGTTAGGTATTGAATTTCCATAAGAAGGACCTAATTGTTGCTGTCCCAATCAAAGCATTGGGCAATTAAATTTAGAGTTAAATTTGGAGCATCTTTACATTCAACTGCCGGATCTCATGCCTGCATCTGATGCTTAATTAGAAAAGTAAGAAAATCCAGCTGGTCATGACAAGTTACCAGCATCTCACTCATCCAAGTACGCGTTGATGATTGCTCTCTAAGAAATATCCTGAAAGATTGATCAAACTTCGGAGAAAGAATGATGGTATTCTTCAGATCAGAAAAATACATAGTAGGGTGCAGCAGTGAACAAATTATCAAAGATTTTGTTCACGTATTTGTATAAACTTTTGCCAGAACACATTGCTCGCATTTCAGTCAAAAACTGTACATTTAATCAACAACAGGAAAGATACAGGGATCTATGTTTATGGCATACGGATCAAAAGGAAAAGCAGATTTGGAGAGAGAGAAAGTGCATTCGAAGAACTTGGATAAACTAATTGACAGCCCAGAACGGACAGAAAATTCGTAAATATGCGATAGACTTTTCGAGAAATGTAGAACTTTCTTCAGGCACAGAAATGGCTTTGCAGAGGGCTACTTCACCGGCATATCTAAACACTAGGGCTGGGGACTCGCAGATAGATCACTGATGTAGGTGGAAAACGAGAACGGAGACCATACGGCTCCCTGTACTACTCCCGAATTGTTCACGGGTGGTTTAGACGTTTTCCTGCCGAGCTAAGTCTACTGAGTTCTGCTTGTGAAGCAGCCAGTAGGTGCTTGGAAAAACCAAATAATTCCACTTTAAAAAGGAGGAGGGAAAGAGGAATAGAGTCAAAAGTTGATAAAAATTCTACGAAAACATCTTACAGATTTTGCATACTCATCTAAGGATTTGGTAATGTGATGAACGATGTTGGCAACAGCATCCAAAGTGGACCTGTTTGATTTATACACAATCTGGTGATGGTCTTCGGGGCTACAGAACGAAGCAGAAAGGCGTCTGAGAATGGCACGTTCTGCCAGTTTAAGAGTGCATGAGGTTAGAGCAATGAGATGAAGACGTTTGGTCAGGGCGTTGGATCTGCACGGTTTTGGAATAGGAATGATGGTGACGGGTCTGAAACAATCAGGGATAGAACACGGACTAAGTGGCTTGCTGAGGATAGAAGTAAAAGCATCCGTTAGAGCAAGGACGCCATGCTTAGAGAGATGAAGATAAACCGTCAGGACCAATACCAGTGGACAATTTAGTTGTACAAAGGAGTTTAAATATTTCTTCTCTCGAGATTGGGGTTAATTCAACTGCGTCTCCCTAAATCCGTGAACCAGGAGGATCGTTACGCGGATGCACAAATGCCGATTTATACTCACAACGTTCACGGTAAATTCATTGGGTTTGGACTTCGCTCCACATAAGATCCGAATTCCGTTCCATAGATGTCTCTTGTTTTGGCTGCATAGGAGTTGAATCCCATAGGATCGACACCTTGAATCGATACGTTGAAATTATTTTTTATCAAGGTAGAAATGTACCTGACCATTGACGAATTCCGGGATTTGTAGTAATGCTCCTTGTCTGTCCTCACTGTTTTGAGTTTCAGAAATGCAATACAATCATCGGAGAGAAATGGAGTTTCCAACGGGTAACATATCTCAAAAATGGAATTAATCATATCAACAAAAACACGATCATTGTTGTTCAATGAAGACTCAAAGGAAACCCATGAAACTGCATGGGATAGGGCTTTTTGAAGAATAGAAATAGCCCCAAGTGAGGTGTATCGAAGACGGATTTTGATTTGGTTACTTTGACTAAATGAATGGAAGGTTAAACGGGAATATATCTTAGGTCTGAATTACCAAACAACGAATTGTTGATGTAGGTAACCACATCACCACCGGATTTCTTGTCGCATGATTCCCTGTCCAGCCAGTCCAGGTTAAATAATCCAATGTACACTAAGGCGTCAACAACAGGAGAGTTCAGACAAGATTCCTGTATGCAAATCAGACACGTATTACCGTGAATCCGGGAACGAAGAACAAGTGATAAATTCCATATTTCCATGAACAATGAACGTATGTTCGTACTCAATAGTGATTTGACGGACATTTTTGACGAATGAGCGCACTTAACAGCAACTGGCCAACCAGCCCGGTTGGGCTTTTTGTGTGAATTCCAAAATCCGAGAGAACCGAGTGTGGTTAAATCAAATCAAGATGAAAATCCGATAGAGTGCTCAAGTATAATTAATTCCGATCTCGTATACGGACGACCAAGGTCATATTGATGACAAGAATATTCCGTATTCGATGGGATGTGATAACACGGGATTTTAGTACAGCGCGTCGATTAGACACGAATAGGCACATTTCGGCGAAAAACGTCATCGATTTGAAGCACAGTGAACAGGACATGGCGAATATTGGCACTTGATACATGTGAGAAAGAACTGAGAAGAATCATTCTCATAGAAAATCCATAACCAGAAAATATCATTCAACATTGTATGAAGCTCACCACAAATGTGCAACCTGAGAAGACGGCTAAAAATAAGCCAATTTACTTGCCCAGTTCCTTCAAAGTCGACAAATAATGTGATGAGTAGGCGTCTGCAGATTACTGTCAGAAATAAATATTGTGCCGCTGACGTAAGCATGATATATACATTGCAACCAGTCCCCTCATGGCCAATCAAAGGTGGAAATGACTGTATTCTGCATTTACCAAATTGTTTGCTACTGTAAAACCACTTGTATTAGTAATACCACCCGCCGCATGACCAAAGGCATTCTAGAAAATTACTCCATGTTGTTTAGCCGCGAATTTCTTTTTTTTTCGTGGTCGTTTCACTTCCTTCTGTTGATAATACAATGATACCATTTTCAGGGTGGAAAGCAGCCAATCAAAAAGCTGCCATTTAACATACGATGGGGAAGGTCAGATTTTCTTGGTAGATTGCGAACCTACATCCCGGGGTGATAATTTGTTGACGTTACCACCGGGTCACTCCCGTCCGCGGGGATACTGATCACGCTTCATTTGGTCGGTACCGAATATCGGGTCAGAATGACTCAAGTGGTCATGCCAATCAACAGGATCACAGAGGGGATGGAAGTGGGTCAAGAATTGCCTCCTGTCAACATGCAAAGCGATCGCGATTCGGTTGAACAATCCCTAACCCACCTTCAGAAACAGTCAGTCAGTGCTCTGGATTTGTCGTTGTCGTCCAGAATTGCTGGAGTGACATAAGGCCGGTTTTCAAACGAGTGTCAAACCGTTAGGTATTTGATTTATTGGGCAGTACAAATAATAAAAGCAGAATGATTTGAACTGTCATACAAGCATTAACGTGTTATCCACATTATCCATACACACGCATACAAACCCAGACATTTTTCCGTTATTTCGCTTACCTTGAATTATGTCATTTTGTGACCTATAAACGAGTATTGCATTTGACTAGTAAATGGTACACCAAAAGCAAGCTTGTCTGTGAAACTGACATCTTGATGCAAATGACATCGGTCGCCCTAGTGTGATTTGGATCGCTAAACCGATCGCCATGTGCCGGCATAATTGCGGAGATGAACCGTTACAGAAGTGGTACACACACTCAGTTGAGTGACCGTGGCAGTAGCTTCACTTTAATGGCCGTTGAATCAGTTTTAATACTTATTTTTATATGTATAGAAACTTCACGCATATGGAACACTAGGCTTGATCAAAGAAAGATTCCCTGTCAAATTATTTGATTTGAGCCAACTCCTAACCCAATCGGATTTCTAACTGAACTCCACTAAAAGTCCTGGCTCAGGTTTATAGGATTGGCTACCCACCCTGAGTAACTGCGGCGGAATAATTTAAGGGCTCCAATGTTCTGTTTAAAATAATTTTCCATGAAGCCATTGAAGTCAATAATCAAATTCTCCATCTTTTCGGACGCCAAGTATTTTAACCTTTAAAGAGAGGTTCCGACTACTCTCCAGTGGATTGCTCGAACAAGTCAGAAGAGAAATCTAACAACAAGATTTAAGTCTTTGTTCTTCGGTATTTGGCTGACAAGGCGAAATAAAAGGGATTACCAATGCACTCAAATGGTTAGCCAGAGATACAAAGATCGCACAAGCAACTGGATCCAGGTTTAATGGCAAAACAATTTGTCATCGAAGAACCAGCAATTTTTAAAACTATTCCAGTTTTTGGATAACAATCAAGCACTGTAGACAGTGTTCTGCTTTTTTTTTTAGACAGTATACTGAACGTTCACGGCGTACCAGCTGCATTCATACCGCATTTGTGTGCATTACAATACTTTCGACAGGCCAACTCATCGGTCGTGGTTTCACTACTTTTCAGAAGGCTGCCGTTTACCATGGGTATGGCTGTCTTTGTCACAAGTAACTCAAATAGATAGAAGATATCGGCAACTCACCGGTGAAATATATTTCATATCTGCTTAAAACGAATCATGATTTGCGACACTGAGCTAGGTACCCACTAGATGCATCTTGTTGCTCTTACTTCTGGTGAGCGCGCGAGGCCTTACTGTGAGTTTGCAAGATAGCGTGAGGTTGCGTTAGCTTCCAAACATATCTGATTATCGGGCTTCCATTGTGTGTCCTTCTGGATAAAAATAAGCTTCCTGCTTGTTTAGGATTTGCGATTATCTTGGGAATGAAACGCTTGTATTGCGGAATGCGACGGGATTGATTTATAACCGAAGTGATAGCAAACAACACTCAGTGTATCGTGGTTTACTGTGTGTAGACCGGTTCAAGTTATCTATTGAACGGAAGAGTAGTCGTGTTGCTCACTGAACATTCCGTTGTAGTTCAACAACTTTTGCCGATTGCTTGGTGATTTGGGCAAATCATCCGGCTCACTAATGAAGTGCAATTAGCTCACGTTGAATAGCGTCACCGTTTTGGTGTAAATCTCCTCAATGCTAACATTTTAAAGTGATATAAGCAGAAAAGTCGGTACGAGACCGATTATGCACAGCTTGGAATGAATTGGTATTAGGTTCACTATGTTCAAGAACAGTCACATTTTTTTGAAGGACTGCAGTACCGGACAGTTCTGGATGAAGCTCACTTTATCCAACAGAAGCTGCATGTCATGGATGTTCATGTCGTAAACCAAAGATCAATTGAAGAAATATCATGAATACATTTTTCTGGTTCGAGCCTTATTCTAAACTGGGAGAAGCAGCTACAGATCTCCTCGAATGCCTGCAGTTTTTGTCTTCGTTGTTTATAGCGATGAGGACATCCTCAATGTACACTAATAAGAAGTTCGTACTACAAAATGCTTGGTTCCCGACGGAGGAGAAAGGACTGCATCCAACCAGGCACATGACATGCGAAAATATTGATATAGATCAAGTAATCGGATTATGACATAAGTAATCAAGATAGAGAAATATCCGTCGAATGGCACACTTCGAAAATATATAAATATGTGGCATTATTGTACACATTTTTAGAAAAAAATCGTGATTATGTTTCACGATTGGGAATTCCGTAATACTGGCACTGTTCAGTGTACGGCTATTACCACTCGGAAACCCATCACAACGGATTACGCCCGACAAATCGTAAAAGGTTGGTTTATCCGAGGATGTTGCATGTGTTTCAAATTTGATTCACTGTCAGCCTATAGAACGGTACTTAAATGACATTTTTAATCAATTTAATTTAAAGCACCAAACTGGAACGGCTCATAAACGTGCTTTCTTCTTGACAGAAACAGAGCCAATTTAGGAGGGATGTCAATGGAAACATTTTGAGCGTGCTCCTAGTATTACATCCGGATGGGACGTATGGATCACAAACACAGAGAGAGAAACCGAAACAAATAATGCATTGAGCTTCAGAACATAAGGTTTACCTTAAAAAATCAATGAAAAAGGATATCTTCTTAGATTTTCAAGTATGTTTTAATGATTAAGCTGTCTGATCAACATCCGTCTACAGAAAACCAACACACACTAGCAAATATTTGCATTAAACTTTTGACTACCCCATACTTATGAAAGATACCAAAGTGATCAACCACCTAATGGGAGCCAAACAGAGCGTCTTAAACAAAAGGACTGAGGCAAAGACGTTCAGTGGGTTAACCAAAGAGAAACTAATCTGGGACGTCTTTGACCTCTTGGTAATTCACAACTTCCATTCCTTATTCAATACTACAAACAAAAAACACACACAAAAAGAATTTTTCTTCATTTAGAATAATCATACCTTGCTTCATTTGACACGACTCTCTTTCAGCTTTGTTTGAATGTTAACTGGTTTGGTGACTTGCACAAGGTTTTCTAAAGGTGTCGAAACGTCATCAACCGAAAATATGTTTTTGGTTTGTGTTTGTCCTGGCCAATCCAGACATACTTGGTTGCATTTATATCACTTACTCAACTACTTGTGACAAAACGTTGCTGTCATTAAGACTACTACTACAAATGCAGCAGATCAATCCTTCCAAATAGCCTGTGGTTCATCAACGAGCTTTGGATAATTGTTAGGCAGTGGGACTAAAAGAAAACCGCAGGCAAAGAGTCATGGATTTTTATGTTGGTATATCATTGGGAATCATATCCAGGTTCAATACTTATTGATTTCCACAAGCTTTGGCGTTAATTTGTCACGCGCTCGCTTTACGATGGCAATCCATTAAACTACATAGTTCTATGTGAAATTGAAGGAGACCAACGATCGTCACGCATGTCAGAAAACACTTTTATCTAGACAATACAAGTGCAATGCTTTGAACTTAAACACAAGCATCATTGCAAGTTCCGTAAACATGACCACAATAGTGATTCGGCGGAAGAAGATAAATAAGTGGATTGCCTAAGAAACATCAACCACGTTTGTCGTGACCAGGGTAATAATAAAACTCATCATACATGCGGATGTCTACACGTTTCGAAAATTTGGCAGTTTTGTCGGAAGTGACGACTAAACACAAGGCTGCACACCCAAACATTCAAGAAAGACAACCAAAAAGCCATGTCGATCGCCTTTACCGTTAGAAGAACACACATAAATCTGCGCGCAGAACTATCCCGAAACCCGAAGGAGCTAGTACACATCTAGTGGGACCTTCTGACACAGATGTGTAAACACACTCCAAAATGCTTTCTCCATTTATTGCTACAAAAGCATTCAATGAATCATGCATGACCATCAATCGCAATTTATCTGACGACACCTTAACACATTGTTGTCTCACTTTTGTTTTTCAAACAGTATAAACATAATATTAGTACGAGGATCGTAGCTACCAGCAAAGTAAAGGTCAATAGGGACAGAAGGATCATCAGCGTACACTAAATATTCTAACAATATCGAGCAAAACAGAACGTGGATGATTCTTAAATTGATTTGAAACATCGTCATTTCCTACAATACTAAGCCACTGTATATTCATAACTTGTTTCGCGTTGCAGCGACAGAGGAGATTAAAATAAGTAAAAACTTTCTGCAATAGTTTTATTTTCTCTGTTCCTGTCAATGACACTAGATCCGTCATTCTATTCCTGGGCCAAAGTCAAAGTCAAAGTTTTTTTATGGGAATAGCTTACAAGCTGGTGCTTCTCTTGTCCCATAGGATATTTACACAGATGAATCGTTACACATCGAAAAAAGGAGTCGCATAGAGATCCGCGTAGGAGATAGAGAATGTAGGCTAAAGTGAATTTCCGTTTGCCTTTAGTGTACGAATGTGAGATGTGCCAAGATTTTGTCGAGGCTCTGCTTGAAAGATTCAATAGTGGGTGCACAAGCAACATGAGATGGAAGGGCGTTCCAGGATTTGCATACTCTGACTGCAAAAGACTGGCGCCGGCAATCCAGTTAAGACTTTGGAATCAGTAGTTTGAAACGGTGCTCCCGTACGTGTACATTGTTCAATAACATGAGAAGCGATCGACACGGATGGTTTGGGTTCTGCAGTATTTGATACGTCAAAATCAAGTCTCCTCGAGTTTGGCTGTACTGAGCAGAATATAGTTCCAGTGATCGCAATCTGTCCTCGTATGACAGGTAATGAAATCCCTTGACCATCTTGGTCGCCATCCTTTGTGGACGCTCAAGCATCTTGCGATCACGTTGAGGCCATGGACTTTAAGCTTGGATGGCGTACTCTGTATAGGGTCGAATGTACGTTGATAGCAAACGTGGGAATAGTGATGATTCAAACCGGCCAGAGACTCGCCGAAGTAAGTCGACATTCTTCATAGCAGCAGAGGAAACCTTAGCACTGTTGTTGGAACAAATTAAATCCTCTTGAACAACAATATTTAAGTGCTTTTCGCTAGAATTATGTGGTAGTTGCTGGTCCCCGAGGAAATACGAGAATTGCCGATTGTGGCGTAGGGATAGGACTTTGCATTTAGAAACATTAAATTCAATGTCGTCCTCCTTAGACCATTGATAAGCTGCATTGAGTGACTCCTGAAGTGCTTGAGAGCCCTCTGGTTCTATTACCGTGTTCCCGATTTTGGCGTCATCTGCAAACAGTAATTGTTTTTGAGCCTCACACTTTCGGTAGATCATTAGACAAGCCTAAACCAGCAATTGAGTAAGCGATTGTTAGCCGAGCGCGTGATTTTGGCTGCTTGCTTTTCTTCCGCAAATTGATATGTATTACTATTTTTTTCCTTTCGGAGGAGTCATACCGATAGATATATTAGAAAAAAACGTCTATCTGTGGATTTCCTACTGGAATACAGTGGGGCTCGAAGTAAGTCTACAGATATTTACGATGACTGAGTAGGATTTTGATCATGGTTTACCTCAACGCATTCGGACCGAGGAGTTATCGACCCCTCATCTCAAACGAATGATTTCCTCCAGGTCTAATCTGGATGCGTCCATCGTGCTATTCGTGGATGGGTGGTCATAGTTGTCTCAAAAGTAGAGAACATTCATTCGGTGAGTAAATCAGATAATGGTGTTCACATTTCCATGCGGGAGTTACCGAAACATTTCTTGTTCAGTACCATAACTTCTGCGTTATTCGGATTGCAAAGTACGAGTGCTCAGCAACAAGGGGCTTTGTGTTGTATTCCAAACCAGTTATTCAGATTTCAAAAATCCTTATTTTACGTTAAATATGAAATTGGTTTCTTTAAAACAAACCTACTGATTCTCCCGCGTATTATAGTCGTTGCTCAATATATATTGATCCTTACGATAAACTCATGACGAAAGGTCAAACGAAGCAAGTCACATTTTTCCGTCATAGACGATTTTACATTTACTGACCCCGGTTACATATCAGTCTGTTCGTATTGTTATCACATTCAGCCTGAGAAATCTGCGGCAAATCTAACCGGACAACTCTAAATATCAGACTTTTGTAGAATCTCTATTGTAACGTTTTGCTTCAGTGCTTCGGACTTGACGGTACGATTCATTTAATATTACTGTATATAGTACGAAAGTTTAGGTCAAAGCACTTGCTTAAATTTATTCCGTCGAGGACGGAGTGTTGGTAGTCCTAAATATTTTACTTCTCTATTTCATTTTATTCCCATAAAAGGTCGAATTCTGAATTCAGCACGACTAGGGTTTATTCAACGCGCCGAATATCTCATATTGAACATTTTAGTGTAAATTGGTAGATATATCTCATTATATGTAGGTGGATTCATATCACCACAAACTTAATTCAGTCAGTTCTTGTGTGTTCGATGACAGCTCTTGAATTGATTACTTCCTGCTTCTCAAACATCGTATCTTAAAACTTACGGAAACCAAAAGATCAAATAAACGGAAGATTGGAGAAACAACAATTTACACCAATCCTTAGAGACTGATAAGAACCTGATTTTGAAATCGTAGGCCTACCACGTTTGAGAATATTGAAGTTCCATGTTCGCAAAAGAGCAATCACTGAAAATGCGATTTAAGCCTGATCTATCAGTCTCGTTATGCCACACACTGCTGTTTTGTGACAGAAAACTCCACTGTTGTACACTAATGCTCCCTGCACTACTGCGTGACTGACACTGAGCAGTTTGATTGATGATATGTTGGTCCCGGTTTCATAAGTGTGATAGGGGTGATAGAATTAAACTGATTGTGGATACGGGATGTAATTGTCCTTACAAAATTAGATTTGTCATTCCGTTGGATAAGGAGTCCTCACCGGATCATTCGCCACAGATGATTTTCCTCAAATTTCATTCTCCTAACACATCGATAATATCGAAGTATGCTTGTGCTTGTTGGGATTTTGCAGCAGACATAGGAGTCATTCAGTACGATGAAAACGGTTACCGACGACTATCGGGAAACATCAAGTTGAACTTTACTGAATATATAGATCAATAGTTTTGGCATGAGATGGTATAACTGTGAAATGCAAGGTATGTGTATTCAAAATGGATTGAGTGGTTTAGATTTGAATGTATGCTCAATAACTTCACTTCCGGAGCAGGATCCGTTATTCCGATTTTATGCGTATTACAACAGCCTCCTTCAATCGGAACACATGAACATCTCTAAAACCCCAACCCCGATGGGATCCTCATTATGCTGAACGATTGTGAGTTTGCTTGCAAAAGCTTGTGTATAAATGGTTATTCCATCTAAGTTTCTTCAATGTTGTCCTCATAATTGTCAGTCAAATAGTATGCCGGTGTCCTGGTTCTGTTGGGGGATGTTAAAATTGCCCTTTGATAGTCGAGTTGATTTTTTTCAATTTTACTTCCTTTTAATAAAAATACGTAATGATACAATTGTCAGGAACGTGGAAGCGGTCAATCAAATGGCTACTGTGACTCCCCCAATGTGGTTATTTGGTGACGTTACCACCGGGTCACCATAATTGCTTTACCAAAATATTCCTCAGTTCTTCAAAAACGTTGCTAACTAAAACTGCCAAGTACTCAACAGTTCCGCAGGATTTTTAAAAGGTGCTATCCGATAGTCACTAGTTTATTCAGTTTCGCATAACACGGTTAACCAACTAATACATGCTTATAATTTCAAATTAGAAAACTCAAGGGGGACATGCTTCAGACAACTGAACTTTGGACAAGTAACTCTTCACAATTTCGAATTTTTTTCCTGACTGGCTATCCCCGGCTTAATTTAACAAAATCTAAGTAAAGGATGCAGTCGTTTAGGGAAAATGTATTGCATTAATTGACTGTATGCAAGAGATTGGCTGCATAACATCAAACGATTGCTGTCTCGAAGGAATTGATTTACACCCCAAACGTATGCCACACGTTGAAATGACACGACTGAAGTGCATCGGTAATGGCCAGCCGTGGTGAACCTTGAGAAGACAAACCAGCTGATAACTAAACCTGACATTAAAGACATTATAGATGGAAACGAAAGTGAAATGTGGCACTTCTGCGGAGCAACACTTACATTTTAGATAGATTTGGTAAAGGAGCGTATACCTGGCATTTGTCGTCTTTTTTTCGAGTTCATCCGTGTCACCGTTCACACGAAAGGTAGTAGTTCTCTTCAATACTTTTGGTTACTTCGGTATCAGGGGTTTAGCCGATTCCTTTGGTTGAAGCAGGTGTTCACGAACCCGGTTATAACGCCTGGCATGATCTCATTTAATTAACGGTGTTCCGACATTTGAGACATTCAAAGTTTTGGGCGCTAAATAAACCCAGCCTAATCGAATTGCCGATTACGAACTCACATCACTAAAACACGTTCCCTTTGGTCTCATGACGGGCATTAAAAGTCTTTTATTTTCGATTTTTTCAGTTCAACTGAGGAAGGACATTGCCCCAAACGTTCATCGTTCAGTCGCGTTGTTCTACCCAGCTGGTCGTAGGTCATTTTCTCTCAAGTACCCTCCGTATACTTCCGATGTCCCTCATTCAAATCTATCAAATTTATCATCTGCAAACACTATTTTTTCGTGAAATTGAATTAGTACTGTTTAATAACTGCATGGGTTTTTGGTACGATTGTCCGTCTCAGATTTGCTGCACGCGTCTATTTAACAGCTGGTGCAACTGAAATACGTCTTGTTCTTGGCAAGATCATTTTTGCAAGGTTTCTTTGTTGTCCGTTTAATAATTTTCCTCTATGGAATGTATGCCATGTGTCGGTTGGCATCAATGTATTGAAAGCATGATAATCGAAATGAATACGTCCACAAAGAAATGGTCATATAAAATTGTGTGTACTTTAGTGGCATGGTATGAAATCATCTATATTTAGATATAAACCACTTCAAATCCATGGTTATGGTCTTTGGGGAGTTCATTGCATTTCATCAAAACAGCAGATACATCATTTCGGTGATCTGCATATGGTGTTTCTATCCGGTCGTTGAACCAATTTTGCCCAAATCGTTTCACCAACTTAGATTACACTTCATTTGTCACAAAATGTCAATTCATAAAACAAATTATAGAGCAAGAATCATTTACAAATATTCCAGAATTTCTAAATACGGATGGTAATACGAGAGTGAGGCTAATACTTGAATGTAGGACTTTTATACAAAAAGGGTAATGATTATTATTATTTTGAAGTAACCATCCTCCAAACCGTACCTTCACGCATAATCCTCATCTCCTCTACTCAACCATACACCCGGGATGACTGAACTGGAATGGCGTTCTTATTTGCACTCAATTATTAATCCACCCGCAAAGACAGAAAACCGCCAATAATTGTCAATATGTGCGC
The DNA here is from genome assembly GCA_900618425.1 of Echinostoma caproni. Classification (NCBI taxonomy): domain Eukaryota; kingdom Metazoa; phylum Platyhelminthes; class Trematoda; order Plagiorchiida; family Echinostomatidae; genus Echinostoma; species Echinostoma caproni. Next base: position 2,562 of record UZAN01050875.1, on the reverse strand, counting down.
GCGTGAGGCACTACTAACAAATGAGAGTGCATATTCACAAATAATATCTGCACACAGCGTGCAATCACGTTTTTCTTGTTCTACTGTTGGAATTTCAATTTCTGGTGTGAGCACGTGGTATTGGTATTGTTGATTTAATTTTACCAATTTGTTTTG
>UZAN01050874.1:7725-19755 GCA_900618425.1 Echinostoma caproni | reverse complement strand
TCGGGATAGAGGTTGATCCAGACCCCATCTAATTGCCTTTTGAACTCCTCGACTGTCCTAGTAGTGAAGATGGTAGTTGGTTCCACCCATCTATCACTCTACTTGTGAAGAAGCTGTGTCTAAGGTTGAGTCGGCTTCTGGGCTTCATTTTCTTCAGATAATGCCTCCTTGTTGACTCGAGTAGTGCTCGGGTAAACAGACTGTCCGCTTGGTAGTAGTGTGGCATCCCAACTATTAGGATTTCTAAAAGCGATCGATTTTTAAATGTATTTAAAAAAAGCGATGTCGAATTTAGCCAAAATGGAACAGATTTTGCTTTTGGCTGATTCTGAGCAATTTGCTAAAATTTAATTTGTTTTAATTAACCTTAATAGACTTTGTCCAGAAAGAATAAATACTGCAACCTAATTCCGACGATCACTTTCACGATCGTACCAACAAAGCGGTCATTTTTGAACGGATGGTGAAAAATTTCGCCACACACAGGTTCCAGAGACACTTAACTACGACAGATATAAGATCCATACGTCGAAGAAGGTCTCAGTCGGATTCGCGTGACGATGCGGTGAAAGTTAGCGATATGCTGGAGGATCAGGGGGAGGTTAGGATAGGGCTGAGCAAAGGCGTCGTTCGTTACATTTATTTTGTTTCTAAGATGTTGTGACGATGTTTTGTTAGCAGACGCCACACATCAGCTAAACTGTGGCGGGTACGTGCTTTGGCACACTATGCTTGTAAACGACACCGGTTAAGGTAGATGTTTCTTCTACGCTATCTTGCCGAATGCGAGCGGTGAGAGCTATAGGTCTGCTGTGGGAGCCATGCAATCTATGTGCCCAGTTTTTGCACAATGCAAGACTATGGTAGTTGGTCGTAGCTTGGCTCAGTACAACGCGTTTTCAGAATACTTCCCGTCATGTAATGTGACATTTTGTCGATTCCATCTCGTTAAGAATATGAAGAAGGAATGTAACCAGCTATCTGGTATGCCAACGTTCGAAAAGCAGCGCATCTTTTAATGCGGAACATGGTGTACTGTGATAGTGAGATATCATTTCGTAGATTCCTATCCGCCGTAGAAAGTCGTAGCATAGGAGCAGGTGTTTATTTACGCCGAAATTGGTTACCATACGGAGAGCAGCGGGCAGGATATGCCGTGAGGACTAGGTTGACTTTAGGAAACCTAACTACCAACCGAGTGGGGACGAAAAAATTGCATTAGGATCAAAACTCCACTGTGGTAATAGCAGCCTCAAGAAACGTCATGGGTAAGTCATCGAAGCTGGCTCAGACAGACGATGTCTTTCAGGAACTGGGCGTCTCTTTAAATAGTTTAGGTACAGTGAATTAAAATTTTCAATGCAATCAACTTCGACGTGTAGCAGCTACGATAGGGAAGTATCCGGACATCCAGATATTACTTGATAGACAGAGCTTGACAACACCGACTACGGAGATTAAGCGTACCTGTCTTCTGCGTCAAGGTGAGAACAAATAATCCACCAGTAGCTTCAACAAGCGGTTCGATTGAAAAGCGGAAATCAGTTTTAGTGAGTCGATCAGTTGACAGTGAAGACGACGAAATAGTCCTAGGTGACCCACTGGAACATGCTGTGTTCCGAAGACTGACAACAACGACGTCAGCGAAGTACAAACTGGACGCTAAACGCAGAGGGCAAACCAGTCCGACATCACCGATGAAGGCCAAATGTTGCAGTGTCTGCAAATCTGCGTGGAATACGGTCGATTTGGACGATGAGCAACAATGGATCCAGTTCCAGAAATGCCGGCGCCAAACACAGCTTTTGCGCCGCTTACGGTGGAGAGGAAGCATACGTTTGTGTGCATTGCCTCAGTCGATGAGCGTGGACATCAAAGGCCCGAAGTGACTAAAAACGGCCCTTCTAGGGCCACGCAAATTTGATTTATTTGTCTTTGGGTTATTAATTCTGTTCAGGGCCCATCATATCAGTAAACATTCCAATTGAGAACAGACATTGTGGAGGTAATACCTACTTCGTTTCCGAGCCAGTTCCCAAGTGGAATGAACACTTGGATGGGAGAAAATTGCCGGATAAGTCCACGGGCACGCGGTTTGCAGAGCTTCATGCTATGTCCACGACGTTTGTCCATAGTATTGCCGATGAAGTAATCACAGAATACGTCGAGAAAGTGAGTTAGCTTCAGATTAGTACTTAGAATAGCTTCTGACAGTTACATGGAAGGTGCAGTTCTTAGTGATGGAGTTTATCTCGTTTTAAAATTCCACTATGGGTTGTTTGCTGCCTTATGTAAACCGGTGTTATGTTTAGGGTCTGTAATAAGCGAAATAATTGTTGAGCAACAGTGGTCCCCAGTTGAGAATTTTTTCATGGCTTGGAGAATGGGGATCAATCAAATGACCTTGAACTTTTGAAGCAAGCTGCGTTTGGATGATGCGCGCTTATCTGTCCACCTCTATCTTAGTCAGCCCCTTTATTATTTTGAAGGTCTCAATAATGTTGCATCTCAGGCATCTTCTCTCCATTGATAAAAGCCTTAGGAGTTCTAACTTCTCCCTATATGACTTCTCCCTCATCCCCGCGATCATCCTGGTAGCTAACCTTTGAACCCTCTAAATGACAATGATATCCTTCTCCAAGTAAGGCACCCAAGCCTGCTCGCAGTGATCTAACTGCGGTCTAACTATGGCCTTATATATAGAGAGAAGAAACCTCAGCCTTTCTTGACGACAAGGCCGCCTTAAGACGGAACAATTGCCCCCTCGCGTTTTGTGCAGCGGCCAAGCATTGATAACTGGACTTAAAATCCTTGAGGACCAAAATTCCCAGATCCAGCATTCGGTCTGCGCAAGCGGAGACCGTCGGTTCAGTGGTTGTAGCCACTTGAACCGGAAGCCCTACGGTATTTTTAACATGACACTTGGTAGCGTTTAGCTCCAAGTCTCACTTGTGTGTCCACCGGACCACCTTAGCCAGATCACCCTCCAGTTAATGTACAGATCCTGAGTTCAGTAGTTTTACGTCGTCCGCAGAGATGAAGGCAGGAACCGCTAGCTCCTGGACTAGGTCATTTATAAACAGTAAAAAGAGCATCGGGCCTAGCACAGAGCTCTGAGGCACTCCGCTGGATACGCTGCCAACGTTCGCCAGAGCTTATCCCACCCGAACTCTATAGGTCCGGTTGGTGAGGAAAGCTTCTATCCATCTAACTAGAACCTTTGGACGACCAAAACCCCTGAGTTTTACTAGCAGGAGCCGGTGATTAACCGAGTCTAAAGCTTTCCTGAAGTCGAGGTTGCATACTTCGACTTTCTGATCTCCATCTAACCTCTTTGTAACTTCGTCTAAGAAAAAAAAGGTTGCTCAGACACGACCTCTTTTTGATAAAGCCGTGCTGGGCAGAGCTTATCAACCTATGTCGAGTGACGTGCTCACAGAGAGTATTCCCAGTAGTGGTTTCTAAGCCCTCATACAGAACGCTGGTCAAACTTATAGGTATGTAGTTACCAGGTTGCTTCCTGTCTCCACTCTTGTGGATGGCTACCACTGTGGCAGTAGCCCAGTCACTAGGTACTCTCCCAGCGCTTATGGACTCCTGGTAGAGTGCGGTTATCGCAGAGGCGAGCACAGGAGCCAGTGGTTGGATGATGGCCGGATGTAGCTCATCGCTGTCAGCGGAATTGTTTAAATTCAAGCGCTCCATTGCATCGAGGACACTACTAACTGAAACTTCCACATAACCCATTGGAGGGGTGTCTAAGAACTCTCGAAGGACTGCACGCCCATCGTCTGTTTTACAGATTGTTTCGAAATACCTCCTGAGCGTTTCACACTCTTCGTTTTCTGAGACAGACAGCCCACCTCCGGGGTTCTCCAGGGTTCCTGCGGATTGTCTTAGTGCAGTCTTCGATTGCACATAGCCATAGTACCCCTTTCAGTCCTGGCGCGCTCTCTTGAGGACTTGAACCTCGAAGATCATTTTCGCCTGTTTTACTAGCTTGTTTGCATAGTTTCTCGCCTTCTTATATTGGAGACATCGTTCATTTATTCCGGAGAGAACAAATGCATTCCACCTAAGAGTCCTTTCCCTATCGCGCGTTTGATGGCCAGCTTCTACCCCTAGGCTGAAAGGGAGAATGCCTCTCCGTCAGCTCTAATAGCTGGTCACGGATTATTCCCCATCAATGATCGATGGACGCTTCTGTTCCCTGGCTTGAGAATCTCGCTTCAAGTTCTCTACGTTCATTCGCCCGAAATTGCGGCCCCACCTGCGGGGTAGCTTTTCGTTGGCAATGCATTTTTTCTAGCAGCAGTACACTGTGATCACTTTTACCGAGAGGAACCTCCTGTCTTGGGTCGTTGATCTCACTCTCCTGCCGAGTGAGGACCAGATCCAAGGTAGACGGTCTCTGCCCTAGCCGGATACGCATTGCTTCTCTCACGTGCTGGTAGAGCGATGCCACATGGAAGGAGTTCATGAATTCATGTTCTACTTGCCCCTCACCCTCGTCTTTGTACTGCCATTCTATTTCGGGGAGATTAAAACCCCTCAATATAATCGGAGAGCGCTTCCCCTACTGACAGTGGTAATGAGATTTACTAGCGCTCTATCATCCTCCGGTCTGGAGTTTGGTGATCTGTAGACATCTAATATGCAAAAGTGTCGGCCTCTGTTTCTTACAATGCAGCCTGTAGCTTGCACTGTTGGGGTACAAGGTGTTAGCTTAGGCATTTCTCACTGGATATACTGCCGACGAACGAGCAGTAGGTGTAACAGTCAAAAAGACTGAAAATTCCTCTCAATTACATTGCATTTCCTTATCTTTCTTCGCCATTCTATCGTGCATTATTTCCGACAGTGGTTTTCATGTCGGTGAATTTTCTCTTCTGAACCTTCTATTTTACCTTTTTTACGGTGAGGCATGTCTGTTGGACACACACTTTAAGTGCTTTGCTCTTACATGTAAATGAGGTTCAGTGCTTTTTCTTGTTTTATTTCGACCAAAGTTTCGATTGGACGCTCGTTGTTGAACTAGCCGTTGCTTCCGGTTATATTGAACCCCTTTTGGCTGTAACGCTCAAGATTATTTTGCTTGATCTGTTGAAGCGTGCAGAATTTTCCTATTGATCCAGAATTATCTGAAAGGTAGTTCAAATCACTTATTTTATTATTTACTTTTTATTACCGCAGATATTTTCTGTGAATATTTGTAACATTTTGGCTGGATAGTGAATCAGGCTCACTATCAGAGATATGACTGCCTTACGTATTTGTGAATAATGCAAAAATAATACCGAGGATTATTTTTGGATCGACTTGGTTCTCGATAATTTGGGCTGTGCGTTGCTCTGAGATTTGTTTATCGCTATCCAGAACGAGCGAAGGATCATTTGATTGAACGCATACAGACGAGGTCTTTTTCGTTTAGTTCGGAGCAGAACAATCGCGTTTTGGTTGTTACAGTACTCTGATATGCCCGTCACTTGGCGAACGAATGTGACGAACAAGGACGTTGATGAGGAACAGCGGGGATCCGACGGCAACACTGGAAAATCTCGGCGTGTCCCTTTGCATATTTTTACTGTTCATGGCTCCTGGATTAGTGGGTCTAGTTGGCTGAACGATAAGTCGAAGCTTAGAGTGTCGTTAATTGAAATGAAGGAACGCCCTCCGCGAGAGAAAATGGAGCAGTAGATGAAAGAACTCCAAGAAAGGCATAGAAGCAAACTGCTAGCAGTACGACAAGATTTGGAGACTGCAAGGCTCGCAGAGAAAATGGAGGATAAATTGTTCATCCGTTCTACCGTGAGTGAGGACGGGAAAGATCGAGTGATGCAGTTTGTTAAAAACCATCCAGTATGGGACGCTAGGGGGGCGAGTGATCCTTTTGTTCCCAGGATAGCAGGATTTGGTGAGCTAGAGAGAAAACATAAGACGACGTCCAAATCAGGCCGCATTACTGGTTGGGTACGATAGGCATGTACGATTCTCAAAGATCTATTTGGGCGCTCATACGAGATAGCGTGCTCACTTTTAGATGGATTACTGGAGGGTCTCATCATGAATGGTGTGGACGCTGATGTATTGTCATGTTTATCTATTCAAATGGAAAGCTGCATGATCGCCCTAGAACAAATGGGTTACACCTCTGAACTTAATTCCCTTAGCACGTTCGAACAAATAGTTAAAGAGTTGCCGTATTCTCTGCAACATAAGTGGGCGGAGACCGTGAATCAGATTGCTCAAAACGACAGGGAGCCAAATTTTAACGAACTGACTGAATTCATATCTGCAATGGCTAGAGTAGCAATAAGTCACTTTGGGCAACTTGCTAACCGAAGCAGAAGAAGTAATAGACCTTCGAGTAGGCGTCAACCTCCATTAAACTATAGTGTTAATTTGGTCAAGAATATTATCGATCGACGCACACAACGATGTGTGATTTGTGCTAAAAATCATCTTTTTTCATCTTGTTCGAGTTTTTCGAAGTTAAATACCCAGGAAAGACGGGACAAGGCACGAAGATACGGTTTGTGTTTTATATGTTTAATGGGAAGCCATCGAGCGAGTGACTGCAGTAATAAGACCATTTGTGACGTGAGTGGTTGCGGAGGTAGACATCACAAGTTACTTCACATCGTCAAGAGAGTCCTAAGCACACAGCATGGACCAATCGGTGAGGGCCACTGCGGAGGAACTAGACTTCGAACCAATAATGTGAGCCTGGGATTATTACCAGTCAAAATAAGAGCTGGATTAAAAGAGATTATCGGATATTCTCTGCTAGGTAATGGATCAGGTACGACGCTTGTTAAGGCGAATGCACTACTCCATTTGGGGTCAAACCAACAAAGAAACCATTCAAAAATAACTACAATGAGTGGATCAATCGAGGCAAACTTTGTCAGCAGTGCTTTTCAGGTACTGTCTCTAAATGAAGCAGAATCAGTATGTGTGGAGCAAGCGGTTGTTATAAAAGAATTGCCCGTTCATAAGCCGGTTAGAGATATCTAGGAAAGAATGAAAAATGGCCCCATTTGACAGACCTTCCGGTAGAATACTTTGATGGAGAAGTTCTGCTATTAATTGGGTGCGATATACTGGACGCGCATTGGGTACTCGATCAAAGACTCGGCGGTCGAAAGAATCCTTATGCAGTTCGGATGCTATTAGGTTGGATGATTTTTGGGCCTTCAAGTTTTGCTTCGTATGAAATGAAATCGATTAACTGCTTGGCTACAGAAGACTCAAATTTAATGCATCAGGTAATGCGAATGTACGATGCAGAATTTACAGACGCCCAGTTATTAGATCAAGGCGTTTCCGTAGACGATACGGAGGCTATCGTTATTGTAGAGTCCGGTACAATGTTCGTCAGTGGGCACTTCGTGATTCCTCTGACATGGAAGAAGGGTGTCAATACCGGTATGGGAAACTATGCGTCAGCGCTCTCGAGGTTGAACAGCCTGAAGCGACGCTTAATTAATGACGAGGCGCTACGGTTCCGTTACGCACAAACGATGAAGTTGACTATAGAGAAGGGATATGCCATGCCACTCGCAGGGGAACAGTTACGCCGCGACTTTCATCCGCGTTGGTATCTGCGTCATCATGCAGCACTAAACACAAAAAAGCCGGAAAAGCTGCTTATAGTTTGGAGTGTGCGGCAAAACACAAGGGGCAATCTTTGAATGACATGCTCTATCAAGGTCCAGACACCACCGAGAATTTAGTGGGTATACGTTTGCGATTCCGTAAGGAACGTGTAGCTGTTATAGCTGACATAGAAGAGATGTTTATGCAAGTGAAGGTGCCAAAACATGATAGAGGCGCTTTGAGGTTTCTCTGGAGGCCACAGGGTGACCCACTCAAGTATGTCGAGGAATATCAAATAACAGCTCGCCCGTTTGGTGCAACTTCTTCACCGTTTTGTGCTAATTTTCCCTTGAACAGGGCTGCAAGAGAATTTGGTAGCGGTTATGGGTTTGGATGACCAACTTTCAGTAAGCATCATAATGTCGCAATCCTGGTTCCTAATCGCTAGCTCACCCTATTTGTTTCCAACGCTGCACACATTCTTGTCCCACAATTTCAGGTTGTGTGGCTGGAAATACGTGGCTTGTGGGTGTTTATCCCTCAGGTTATCAGTTCCCTCAAGCGTAATACCCGAGGGCCAACTTTGTTTTTTGACGTAAACATTCGCTCTACATACTGCATGGGGCAGTTTCCCTTCCTTTCGGGGGATTTTACTCTGGTGGGGCTTGACGCCATTTAGATAACAGTGTCACTGATTAACGAGCCGCCCTCGTCTCAAGTTTCGGTGGCCACTGAACATCTATCATACGTCTCTAGCTCCGGACTTTGTCCCTGGGCCCCTACTTTCGTCTTTCTAGACTCTGGGGCCCGAGTAGACCTGGTGGTTGCAATCGGCGTCTTCGTCAGGTCCAGGATTTTAGTCGGGGGAGTCAGTAGTTTTTCCTGCTTTGGTTGCACCCTGGGCACTAGCTGCGTATGGGTTTTCGCTTTAGGTGTGGCGCTGAGCGGTCGCCTCACGGCCTTTACTGCCTTTAGGCACGATCGGAATTGAAGTTTGGTTCCCATTGAACTTAACTATGGGGGGCGCTCAAGATCGTTCAGTTCCAGGTCCCATCAGGTCGGTTCACAAGACGTAGCGGCGGCGTGCCAATTTTTCCAGCTTCATGCACTGACGGGCTCCATGTATTCCCTGGTGCTACGACAACAGGAAGAGAAAAGCTCTTCTTCAATTAAACGAACAGTATACAACAACTAGGAGATTCTCCCCTTCACAGGGCTCCAGTCAGAAGGAGTTGTCAAAAATGGTGTTGCAGCTTGCAGACTCATGGTACGACTAGACTATCCATTGGGACTAAGAGATTGATGTTAAGAGGAAGATGTGCCTAATAGAGGTAGAGGATAAGTAAGGAAAAAACACAGAGCTTCTAGAGAGGTTGGGAGGAGAGTTCGGTTTAGTTCGGTTTGCACAGGACGAATATGGCTCTTGCCAATCGAGCGTCCAGTTCGTTGTGTTGTCGGCGGATGGGAGTAACTTCAGACTCTGCGTACAGTTGATTAGGTATTTGTGATCCTCTCACTTTAACCCCGTACCCAGAACGTTGTCTCCTTGGGGGTATGCTGAAAGGGAGGAAACCAAGCAAGGATATCTCCTCGCCTCATTGGTTAGAGACCTCAGTACACATGCGTTAGTATACACAGCTCACATGAGACAGGATAGTCAGCTTTTAGAATATTTTCAACAGTCAAGCCACGGTTTATATCATTTCACAAACTTCTGGCTAAAGTAGAATTTACTCCTAATGTTTCCGGTCTAAATACTAGCTTCGGGGAACGTTGCTGACCAACATGCGTCCAGGGCCACCTTGAAGGAGAAGACAGTGGCACAGTTGATCACTTCTGCAGGTAACGTGTTCCACATAGGTATGACCCTGTGTGCAAAGAAGTTGGTCCGTACTTCTAATCTGGCTTGGTTCTGTTGGAGTTTATAGCTATGACCTCGCGTGTTTTGAGCACGAGAAATCGTAAACAAGTCATCTAGGTTGAGTCCCGATAGACCTCTTACAATCTTAAAAGTCTCTATCAGATCTCCCCTCACTCGTCTACTCTCCAGCGAAAACAGATTTAGATCTCGTAACCGCTGCTCATACCTTTTCTCCTTTTTCCCAGTCATCATTCGGGTGGCTAGGCGTTGCACTCGCTCTAAGCACGTTACATCCCTCCTGTAATACGGTGCCCATGCCTGCACAAAATATTCCATGTGTGAGCGCACAATCGATTTATACAATGGGATGAAAACCTCAAGCCTTCTGCATGTCACTGTAGAACACCTGAACCTGAACAGCTGCCCCTAGCCTGATTAGCAGCATTGGAACACTGAGTTGAGGGTTTAAAATCTTGGGTCATAAGAACTCCGAGATCTTTCATCTGCGGGACCTGCTACATGGGAGCCCAATTAAACGAATATGTCACATCCCTCATTGCTAGGAGCCGGCACTTGCTTAGATTCAAAGTAAGTCCTACTTGACCGACCATCGATGGGCTACCTCTAGGTCCCTTTATAAGTCTAACCCTGTCATTTTGACATCATCAGCAAACATGAAGCACGGATTTCGAAGATCAGATTGTTGATGAATATGAGAAACAGTAGGGGGCCTAGCACTGAGCCCTGGGGAACCCCATTTGTAATTATCTCACGGTTAGAAATCTAGTCACCCACCTTGACCCGGAAGGTGCGATTACTCCAAAGGGCTACAATCCAGTTCCTGGCTTCACCCGTTATGTCTAGGCTCCGAACCTTGAAATCCAATAACCCATGGCTGACGGAGTTAAATGCTTTACAGAAGCCTAAGTAGCAAACTTCTACATTTTTCTCGTCGTCCATTCGTTGGATGACTTAATATAGGAACACAAGCAGATTCGTAAGACATGATTTCCGTTGCACAAAGCCATGCTGTGCCGGTGTCAGGAGTCGATTGCTAGTCAGATGTAGGTGATTCTGCCTTCTGATCAGCCGCCCCAAGCACTTATACCGCACTGACGTTAGGCTAACGGGTCCATAGTTTTCTGCTTTGTGTTCCGGTCCAGCCTAGTGCAATGCTACCACGGTAGCTGTACGCCATTCCTGGGGTAGCGTAGCAGTTTGTACTGATTCCCTAAAAAGTACAGTCAGCGGCCCGGCTAGCACACCGGCCAGTGGCTGCACTATGGCTGGATGTATTCCATCTGGACCTGCTGAAATGTGCCTGTTGAGCGTCTGGAGTTCCCGATGTACATCTGTTTCACAAATGGCAATTTCGGATAACTCTGGCGTATCACCTGATCCTGTTAAACCCGGATTATCCACATTAGCTGGGTTCCTATACACGCTCTTGAAGAACTTCAGTAGGGTTTCCGCTTTATCGCGGTTACACGTGGCTACGCCTCCATCGGGCAAAGCTAGTGCTCTTACACACTCCCGTGGGCGTGCGTTGGCTGGCACGTACACAGAAACTTTTGGTGTTCTTTTTGACACCTCTGGCTAAGTTAAACTGGAAGTCATATTTGGCACGCCTTTGGAGGTCTTGACATCTGCTGCGAGCCCGCTTGTAGTCACTCTAGGCTTGTTGAGAGTCGTAAGGCCTAAAGCGATTCCAGTGCCGTCGGCGAATTTTGAGCGCCCTCTCTATCCCGGGTTTCCAACATATTGATCTATGATGGGTTCGGCCTTCCCTCAGTGGTGCGACCCTATCTTTGAGGCTAGTTAATCCTCTTTTAACTAATTCCCATCTATCCTGCACAGTGCACTCCGGGGGCGTCGGGTACCAGCTGATGGTATTTGCAGCTTGTACCAATTCTATTCTTTATGCGACTATAGGGACGCATAAGAGTAGGTCCGTGCCCACGATGGCTAACCATTAATCTAAAGCGAAGAACTTCGTGGTCACTTTTGCCCAGTGATTCTTCCATGTTTAAACAAGTTATGTCCGAGAAATACCTTGTGATAACTAGGTCTAGCAGCAAAGATCTCTGTTGGCCTCGGTATCTGGTTGCTCTTGTCACATGCTGTGTCAAAGCTCTTTCTTGTAGAAACTGCGAGAATGCAGTCCTTGGGGATCCCGTAGGTGCGTATCCCCTTGACCATACTACCTCCGGAAAACTGAAGTCACCAGTGATGACAAAACGCCGGTATTTCGCCAGCGTTTGTTCTAGGATCATAAGCAGCTCCGTATCTTCCTCTGGCATCGTATTCGGGGCTCTCTATATACATACCACACCCACTCTCTTCCACCCCAGTCTAATGCAGCATCTTGTGGCTTGGATATTCGGAGCAGCTAACTCCAGTTGCATTGCCCTCTGGTTTAGGTTCGCCTTGACGAGCAGAAGTACTCCGCCCCCTGTCTGCCGCCAGTTCTATCCTGCCTATAGTTTGTATACCCGCTTAAATAATAATAATAATAATAATAATAATGCATATTTCACGAAACCCGTGAGGCATGCACAAGGCATGATCAT
>UZAN01050873.1:0-19757 GCA_900618425.1 Echinostoma caproni | reverse complement strand
CCCTTTGTTCTCAAAAGCGATTCTTTCAGTCACTTTGCTTGCCCTGGCCTCAACCTGATACAGCCGACCGAATGGGCTTTGGCATGACCCATGGGTACAGAACGGAAATGGAACAGATCACTCTATCCATCGACTGTGAACATTACCAAACCGCACAACAACAACAACAACAAAAGCTCTGCCCTTTTATTTCCAAGCCCCAGCTCACAAGGTTACAATCAACAAATCATATTCATCCCAGCAGACCATATTACTAGTTTGACAACTTTGAACCTTGTATACAAATGTATTAGTCTGAAGCGGAACTTATCTTTGTTCATTACAATGTTTTCCTAATGCCAACGTATGTAAGACCAGTGATACCAGATCATTGATAACCGGGACAAAATCAGGGGTAATATTACAGTACTTATGTAGGGGAATTTTTGTTGTCATGACTCAGTGAAAACTGGACAGTCCCGATCTCCTACGGAACGCCACGATTTTGTCTTACAGGAAGCAGTAACTCACCCAGAAACAGATTCATACAAACTCCAACATAAATTGGATGAGACCTTCTTTTCACCTCTCTTGGGCTTCTTCATCGAATAATGCGTAGTACAAGCAAACGGATTTCAAACAGGAAGTGTGGTTATTCAAACCCGAAATGTGTCCATTCCGATAGAAATGTGAAATATTTCATGTTAAAGTTATAAGTCTAAACTGTTAATGGAGAAATTATAGGGAAAAATAGAATTAATCCACATGATGTGCAATTTAACTCATTGACTTTTTCATAGTCACTCGATAAACGTGTCTGTTCTGCAAGAGTCAGTGGTGGGCTTATGGAACACGATATGCACTGGTCGATGTAAGCGTAAACCACACTTGAGGATTGGTGATTAGAACTACTATGGAACAGTCGAACAAAAATGAGTCTATGGTCGCTTCTTAAAAGCAATGATGTTTGTAGATGTTTGCCCAATGAGGAAAAATAAATCATTATGGTAAACTAGAAAACTGTTGGTTTGCACTTAGATTTCGATAGGAAACCATAAAGATAAACAGTTGACATTTATTTAGCCCGGGTGATATTTCTTGCCTATATTGTGTTTTCTCTGATTGTTTAATGGTACCGCGGCATTCATCGATCGGTGATCAGCACATTCGCCGTCATACGAACTGCGATATGTTGTTATGTTGTCTGTGCTGATAAATCACAGTTCATTCTCATTCGGAATTCAGGATCAGAGCAGTTGTTGGCTGTTGCCACCGCAAGCCACCTAAATGTCACACACTCGGGTCATGCGTGTTTGGGTCTGTGCGCTTGTGCGTTTGGGCATCAGAATTACAGGTGAACCAAAATATGATATAATAAGATTGAACACATGATTGTAGCTCGGGATGCGGATGTTGGTGCTGGTGAGTTCTCTGAGCTGGAAATTTTGTTTACAGATATTTTGTAACCAAACCAGGTCACATCATCATTGTGACTTCTGGGAGGCGTCTATCCTCAATGGCATCGGGCTTATATTGTTCTGTTTGTAAATGTAAAATGTAAATGTCTCTTTACTTCCCTTTTCTATTTACTGAACATACAAATTTACAGTAAACTTAAGGAAGGGCGCTGCGGCCATACAAAGGCTGCCTGCGGAAAATACAGAAATAGGGAAGACGGGCGGCGGTGAAGCGGTTCAAACCCGGGACTTCCTAGCCACCACCGCCCTTTCGATTGGCTGTTTGCGTCCCTTTATTCCTATTGGTCAATAGCAACCAGTTGCTGTGATTCGATTGGCTGTTTCGTTGTCAGCCAATGCATCAAATGCACAGTCAGAAGAACGATCGACGATTAAAATGAACAGCACTGCCATATAAACAAGAAGTGTCGGAAATGGCTGCCAGATTATTACAACCATCAGGAATTTTGGTTGCACACAAGACAACAGTGACAGTGATGGTTATCTTATCAAGACCAAAGGATCAACTGCCAAAGAAATAATCCTCAAACGTCGTATACAAATGAAAGTGCCGAAACCGCAACAATACTGCGTGGGACAAACCAGTAGAAAGCTCAAAATATGACTAAACGAACACACAAGAAATCACAAATCTCAATTCACGTGAATGTTGAGAATCACGTCTTCGAACTGGACAAAGTAAAATAATCGGAAGGGGAACCACCAAGTCAACACGGAAATCATCGAAACATAGCACTCCAGAACGGGAAGTATTAATAGGTATATAGAACTGTAACTATCATTATCTACGGAAACACTGGTGACCTGGGGCTGACCCCGCTAAAGATGGTCCAAAACCAGTTCCAACCAGCTTGGAACCGGTTCAAAACTGGTTTGAAGTTGAACTACGCAAGCCAGTCGACCAATGAGAGAAGAGGATGGTCATCATGGCAAAGAAACAGCCAATCAAATCACATCAAACGGTTGCTATTGATCAATAGGATTGAAGGGATGTAAGCAGGCAATCGAAATCATCAAACAGAACTACATAAGCCCGGTCCCACTGCGGAGTGAAACTTCCCCGAAGTCACACTGATGATGTTGCCTAGCTTCACTACGGAACGTCTGCGAATAACACTTCCAGCTCGGAGAACTCACCAATACCAACGGGTATGAATATAATTTAGGGTGAATTTTCTTTTGTTAGGACGATGGTTGGATCCTTCTTATTACGGAGAAGATGCAATTAATTCAGGCGGATAATGAACCATAAACAGGTAACTAAGCTCGAAAATGCTGTCGTAAATGGACCAAACAGACCCTCGAATCAATGTAGCGATTGTCTTAGAGCATGAAAAATAACCGAAGACACACTGAGTAATATCACTTCTCAAGCATGACAATTTGAACTTGATGTGCTGAGGTTAACTTCACCAGTTTGTCTATCCTGCGGTCAGATTCCGTTAAAAAGCCTTCACTGCAAGCCTCCGATGCTTACCGTGCACATGTGTACGACCTTGAGAACTAAATAATATACCTCCCGGAAGAAAGCGGGTGGTTCAGAGAACCAATATGGTTTAAACTCAAAGCTCACAGTTCAATTGTACATGCTCAACTCTGAAACTAGTTTCACCAGATAGTGACCGACAAAGGAATGCTGATACTCTCATCTGTCTTCCACTAATTGATTTATCTTTACCCTCCCCCCCCCGCCACCTCCTACATTAGTTCTGTAGGACACAATACGAAAAAAGATAGAGGTATGCTCTGCTCTTAAGTTCTTCACACTCCGTCACTATGACAATTATGAAGATCAGCATAGTTTCTTCCACCTTGTTGTAGCAGTTGTGAACAAGATATGATGCGTTAGACGGCTATTATGTCTACTTAAATCCAGGATCACTTGACTCTCTACTCCAAATCCACTTACTCTAATAAAACGATATTTTACCCTAAAAAGTGGGACCATTAAAAGCTCTGCACTATATGCATATTGACTGCAACAGTAAAACGCAACTGGATGATGTACGGAAGTACACTAAACACACTGTATCAGGTTCAGTTACAACAATCTACAATATGGTTACATCTGGCTCCCTTTAGTCCAAGGCCATTTATGCTTCACCGCACCTACAATCGTGGTTTCAGTAGCCAAACTGCATACCAAGTCAAACATTCACCATGGGAATTCAATGCAGGAAGAACGAACCCCAGTTTTGTATCCACAATTTTGATGCTTGAAATTCTCACCGTTTCTTCTGAATGATAGTGTGCGATTTACGATTGATAGAATGATAGCAGTTCAGTTCAGTTTGCACAGGACGAATATGACAATCGAGCGTTCAGTTCGGTGTGCTGTCAGCGGATGGGAGTAGCTTCCAACACTGTGTACAGTTGATTTGGTATTTGTGATCCTCCCAAGTTAACCCCTCTTTCCAGAACGTTGACTCCTTGGGTGGGTATGCTGAAAGCAAGGAAAACAAGCAAAGAGATCTCTGCGCCTCATTTGTTATAGACATCAAGTAAACATGCGTTCGTTAACACAGATTACATGTGGCAGGACAGTCAGTTTGAGAATAATTCCAACACTCAAGCCCGAGTTTACTCCAGTTCATTAAATGTTTTGAGCACGAGAAATCGTAAACAAGTCATCTAGGTTGAGACCCGATAAACTTCTTAGAATTTTAAAAGTCTCTTTCAGATCTCCCCTCACTCGTCTGCGCTCCAGCGAAAAGAGATTAAGGTCTCTAAACCGCTGCTCATAGCTTTTCCCCTTTTGCCCAGTCACCATTCGGGTAGCTAGGCGTTGTACTCTTTCTAAACATGCTACAGCCCTCCTGTAATACTGTGCCCATGCCTGCACACAATACTCCATGTGTAGGCGAACAATCGATTTATACAGTGGGACGAAAACCTCAGGTCGTCTGCATGTTACTGGGTCGCACAGCCTGAACAGGTGTCCCTGAGACTAATTGACAGCCTTGGAACATTAAGTTGAAGTTGATAAGAACCCCAAGATCACTTATTTGTGGGACCTGCTTCATGGAAGCACTAATCAACGATTATACCCCAGCTCTCGTTGCTAAGAGCCGACACTTGCTTAGATTCAAAGGTAGGTCCCACTGGACCGATCATCAATTGATTACTTCTTAGTCCCTTTGCAGGTTTAACCCCTCATTTTGATATCATCAGGAAACATGAAACACGAATTTTGAAGATCCTGTGCCAGATCGTTGATGAACATGAGAAAAATTAAGGGGTCTAACACTGAGCCCTGAGGAACGCCAGTTGTAACCATCTCATGATTAGAAATGTAGTCATCCACCTTGACCCAGAGGGTGCGATTACTCAAAAAGGCTGCAATCTAGTCCCTGGCTCTACCTGTCATGCCTAGGCTCCGAATTTTGAAGTCCAACAGTTCATGGCTGACAGAGTCAAATGCTTTCAGGAAGTCTAAGTAGCGGACTTCTACATTTTTATCCTTATCCATATATTGATTGACTTCATCAAGAAACACAAGCAGATTCGTAAGACATGATCTCCTTTGCAAAAACCATGCTGTGCCGGTGTCAGAAGTCCATTTCTAGTCAGATGTAGGCAAATCTGCCTTCTGATCAGTCGCTCCAGGCACTTACACAGTACTGACGTTAGGCTAACGGGTTTATAGGTTTCTGCTTTGTGTTTCGGTTCAGCCTTGTGCAATACTGTATGCCAGTCCTGAGGTAGCGTAGCAGTTTGCACTGATTCCTTGAAAAATGCAGTCAGCGGCCCGGCTAGCACCCCGGACAGTGGCTGCACTATGGCTGGATGTATTCCATCCGGACCTGCTGACTTGTGCCTGTTGAGAGTCTGGAGTTCTCGATGTACATCTGTTTCACAGATGGCAATATCGGCAAACTTTGACGTATCGGTTGATCTTGCTAAACTCGGATTATTCAAGTTAGCTGGGGTCCTATAAACGCTTTTGAAGAACTTAAGTTGAGTTTCCGCTTTATAACGGTTATACGTAGTTATGCTTCCATCGGGCAAAGCTAGTGCTCTTACGCTCTCCCGTGTGCGTGCGTTGGCTTGCACGTACGCATGGAAGCTTATCGGGTTCTTTTTGACACCTCAGGCTAAGTTAAACTCGAAGTCTTATTTGGCACGCCTTTCGAGATCTTGACATCTGTTGCGCGCCCGCTTGTAGTCACTCCACGCTTGTTGAGTGCCGTAAAGCTTAAAGCAATCCCAGTATTGTCGGCAAATTTTCAGAGCCCTCTCTATCCCATGTTTCCACCATACTGGTCTATGTCTGGTTCGTCCTTTCCTCAGTGGCGCAAACCTTTCCGTGACGCTGGTAGTCTGAAGCAAAAGTCCCCGTACAATCCGGTGAATGTCGTTATTGACGAAATAAAACAAGGACGAACCTCGACTAAATTGCTCTCTGGGTGTACTGCCGAAGGAGTGGATCGCAGATTGCAAATTGAACCGAAGTTCGAAGAACATTAAATCCAGATCATTCTATAGGTGCAAATCAAACAACATGATGAGTGTCTAATCCCGCATACTTTGCGGATTGAGGTTCGAACATATGGTAAAATAAGTTATTTCGCCAAAATGCAGTCTAAACCGCATATCACTCTTTACATTCCAAGTCAGTAAAACAATTCGACGGATTCGTTTTCCGTTTTTCGCTGAGCTTGGCAATTTTTTTTGTCAGCGTTTCATCACCAACCGAGGTGACATCTTCAATGTTTGTGCCACTTCGCAGGTTGTTGAAGTTGTCACTTGGACTGATGATTAGACGTTGGTAAATTAATTGCCAAGCCCAAAAAGAAAGTGGATTCAGTTCATCGGATTCTAGAGAACTGATTTTTAATACTTCATCATTTTTCCCGTTATTGTCGTAGTCTGTTATTTGGGGTACTACTCAAATTGGTGAGTAGTACATTTGGTGCGCAGAAGATTGCCCGAAAGATTTAGTTTGATCAGTATTGTAGCTAAAGAATGTGTGAGCATACTTTTGGACCGCCATCCCTCTCTCCTTGACCCAGTGTGTTTCATCACAACACAACTAGTCTGTTTCAGGCGTGATGCGTAGTTCTGTCTCACCTGATTTACTTCTTTGTTCTATCAAATAAACGGCCCGCCTCAGAATGCCACTGGTCTTGTGCATTTACGACACAGGCACTGTGCGCAAATTAAACAGTAATGATGAGATTGGGAGACTGTATGCACCAGCATTGCTGCTGTTCTAACCGAACAACTAAGATGGCCGTAGACTTTAACCAAGGTAAAATCCTATTTTGCGAAGCAGTAAGCGGGAGTGGAATACAAATCCATTTATCCAACGCAAACTGTGATTATTGATTTCCGATATATTTGACTCAAAGGCGGTTGACTATACGTCCACTGTTTGTCGGATGTGCTACCAATTTTGTGGGGGTAAACATCATTATTCTCAATCTCCTTTTCATTTCGTCACAGCTTGATTGTTAACTTGCACTCTTGGTGCTTTATCAATGGGTTCATTAAAAACCAACCAAGCGGCTGTAGTTGACNTGACTTGATCGACAGACAGCGATGCACAGCTGCGTGTACCTATTTAGGCTCGTCAAAATTGTGTAATTTTCATTTTCTGACCAACGTTTCATCGCAAATTGTTCATGTAGGTACATACCAAGAGACACAAAATGGACTAAGGTCATCACGCATAATTCCGGAATCACACTGCCTATCTCTTTCCTTCTCCCAGGACTTTAGCCTCTTGAAATTTCGTGATATTTGTTGAAAAGCAGGGATAAATCTCGATTAGTTCGATTATGGTTATCTTTTTACTCACAGTAACGAATGGACTTGATTCATCCCGTATACCTACAATACTTACTGAGGTAAATCAAGCTCCCCGTTCAAAGCTTCTTTTCTCTGCAAACGGTCAATCTGCAGCTAATTACTATGAACAAATAACACTTTTATATCATCCGACTGATCAATTCAATTGACTGTGATCCGGGGTTATTTCATTACCTTATATATATATTCATTTTCATTGATTTGTTTACACTGGATTCATGCCGCTCACATAAATCGTAGTTGATAGTCTCTAGCTGTTTGCCGCGGAAACCCTGGTATGTGGCTCGATCGATTTTCCGAGGGCCGGTGTGGACTGGTCAGTAGTATAGTGCATACTTAGTGTGGTCCTATTCGTTGCTTACGACTGTGTATGAACAAGCATAGCCAGAAACGAGTGAACGTCTTGCATTTCAGGCTTGTGCAACTTAGTTTTACCGTGCATGCAAAGTGAAAATTCGGACAACCGATTTGCATGAATTTATTTCCACCGAGTAAGCACACGCTGACATTTGGGGAAACCTCGAATTCATCGTTGAAACAATCGATTGGACAGTAGCTATGTGTATCACGGATGGTATTCAAGTGAATGTTGTTGGGTGTAAAATAAAACCACCAAATGTGAAAAGTTTTTTATCTAAGTTGCAAGATGGGAACAGTGACTAAGATAGGATCAATTGATCAAACACCATTTGTTCAAAAAAACTCCGGTGCACTTCATTTCTCGTTCTCTGGACCAAATGGTATTTTTTTGTGTGAAAAAATACATGGTCAGCGATGCGTGCTATGAACGCAGATTGGGAGCACTCAATATATTTCTTAAGCCAGATTACAGTCCTAAACTAGGCACGCTCAAATTGCGCCACCAACAGCACTGAGCCAGTTTGTGTTCCTCACATCTGACTGAAAACCCAAATTCCATTATACCTCGCATTACTGCGTCTCATCTTGTACGGCGGTGAACCACAGGTTGGACATGTCCTCACCAAAGACGACAACAGTTTCCTCAGCAATTCCAAATTGGTCAGCCAGAAGTTCGGAGAGATCTGAACTGCCTGGTATCCGTCCGTCGAATGACCCATCATCCAATCAACGGAAAATTCGAGCAGTGTTTTGGACAATGGGCATCACCGTGGCTCGTTAGTATAAACGAGGATTCGGAAACTGGTGTTAGAATGAAAGAATCTCATGAGGTTGACAAATTTAACAGGGATATCATCGGCCAGAACTACGTTCCAGAGGGACTTGCGATCTACGAAATCGAATGCCACACGAAAATCATTGAAGCAGACTTCTGTGGGTTGTTGAAACTTGTAGTATTCCAAGAATTTCAGCAAAGCACTTCGGCAAAAGTTTTGCAAAAACCTTAGCAGCCACATCAAGTAAAATGATTCCTCTGCAGTTTTCGCACACTGATTTGACACCTTTTTAGAGCAAGGTAATAAAATCGATGTGTTACAGTGAGATGGGCAAATTAGAGCTTCCCTGATTGCACATAGTAAGCTATGGTGGGGGGATTTCAAAATGGCTGAAGAATTCTCTGCATAGCTTTCCGCGGTTATCCCATCCTGCGGCTTCAGATGGTTAGTGATATCTGAGCCTGTTTCTACTGATGACGGAGCGCAGCTAGTTTTGTATGATGATGGTGGTGACGAGGGCGCATTTAGAGGTTATGTTTGAGGAGGATTGAGAAGTGTTCCACCCACCGAAACGTTTTTCTCCGTCTGCATCAAAAATGAGCTCTCCTGAGGCACCACGCAACACGGACGGGCTGACTTGCTTCTTGTACGATCGTGACGAAATAAGTCGGCATAGGGTCACTGTGTTGCCCAGGTTGACTGCTGTCTCCATGGTTGGTCGCCAGTTCATTCGATTAGTTGTATCTATCGCTTCTGGCCGATCATTTTGCTTGTCGTCTGAGATCGCTATTAGCAGAGGATCGAGTTACAGGAGCTTCTATGACGGCACCAGCTAACCGAATAATGTGATCGAATATCCAAACCTTCAGACGACGTGACTGAGTGCCTAGTTCGTTTAGAGCAGCTTGTTTTACCGATGAATTCAACCTAGTACCTTGAGTTTAAACCGAAGTCCCTGTGCTTCCTTGCGAACCGAGGGGATCGTTCGACAGTTGTTTAGTTAATATGCTCATCAGTGCCTGGCATTTTCGCTGTCCTCCAGTGGAAGCACATTTAGGCGTTTTGAGAATATGGCCTTCCCGCGAGTAGTGAGATGAAGCCTAACTCTCGCGCAAACTAGCACATGATTAGATCCACCTTTGTTCCCGCATTCAACACCGCGATGGGATTCACAGCCTTCAATCAAATAAACCCATCGTGAACGGATGATAAGCTGATCTAGTTGTTGTTTTGTTCCTCCGTCTTGGGGGTGCCACTTCTGGATGTTGAAATGGCGCGTTAGTAATAAAAATTCGATTATAATCGGCCAAGTTTAGTCGTCTGTCACAATTTTCGTAGAGATGGCCTGGGCCAAACCTTCCTACAAAGTGCTTCGTGGCCTCTCCCTGCGTGTCAGTTCCAGTCCCCTGCTTTGGTTAGTACATCACGTTAAGATACTTCATTGTCAAGTGATTGTAGACTACCATGGAACTCATCCTTGACGTTGTTGCCAAGAGTCGGAACTTGGACAGCGATTACTGTAAGATTCACCCGATGGACCTTGAATGGTATTACTGCAATCCAGGAGTGTTTAGACCGAATTCCAAACGCCACGCTATGCACCGTAATTTAGGGCCCGTAACCCAACACAGAAAATCAGAACACACAGACGGCGTGCGGCCCGGAATCGGGTTAACGATTTGATGAATGATTGTGAGAGTACATCAATCGATTAAACGGTGACCGACAATTAGGTCAAGCTGGCGCATGGACAAAAACGGATTGGATGAGTATTAGTCATTGGCTGTCATGAAAAGCTGTGTCACGTGATTGAACGATCAATGGGAACTGATAGACGAATGGGTACGTAGCATCCCTCCGTCTCCTAGATAACGCGGTACGTTGTTACCCCATAGCGATCAACCGGTTTAGGAATACGCTGGGATCTGCGTAGAGCGGGCTCTGTCGGTTGGACATTTGTAGTTTGCGAAGGTGGACTTGGAGATTTAGTCGGTTGCTCTGTTCTGAGTGGATTATCGTCGCTTTCAGAACTTTCAGTTAGGCCAGTTTTCTTCAAATTAAAGAAATATTGGCTCAATGGATTAAATCAAGAACCACTCCGTGTTGACACGACATTTCATTGCGGCTGTAATACAGCCAGTATCGTCTCTTGATAGCAGGAAGATTGATAATTTTGGAGCCGGAACCCGCTAATCTGACTTGTGATATGCAAATAATATGTAGATGATAGACAGTACACGTATCGTTTGCACCTCACTGACAGAATCTAACATTCTTCTTTCGTTCCAGCATCCAATATAAAACGTTTTCTGTAGTTTAAGGTGTCCAACGCGCATACCTATCACCCGAGCCAATGACGGATCACAGGATGCATTGGTTTCCGAGAACACCGTAGCGTGCATAGAGAAAAAATTAACATAAATAACCCTGAAATTTCTTGCAAGGTAGATACAGGGAACCCCCTAGCGTCACTTGGTTTTGTGTTGAGGTAGCACCTCTACATCTTGTACATCCAAGTGCTAACTGCAAGGCCGTGAGTAGGTAGTGCATGGTTTCCGGTGGCTCTCTAGTGGGGGGGTTCTACACCATTGACAGCTTCTAGCTGAACAAGGGTCCATGCACCCCAGATGATTACGTAGTCATTGCTTTGCCCGTTGAGTCATGCAAGCGACTTCGTCCGCCCAACGCGCAAGTTAGACACTGATTCGCCAGCCATTCAGGCCCGGTTACCCTTAAACTGGTTTGGCGCGCCTATACAGCGGTTTTCCTGGGTATGGCCGCTGTTGCATCCAGACAACTTGAAGCCACAGGTGAGAACTGAGCGCCTGGTTGAGACCAAAGAACAGAGTATACTCCAAAGTGGCCGACTAACCTCCAAATCAAAGGTGCTGTTCCTACTAGGCACCCCATACATCCCATTGAACAGAAGCCAGGAACCAGTAGGGAACATGAACGAAGGCAACACGCAAGAAAACACAGATTACAAGGTAAGCCAAGATGAATTTTGAACTGAAGCAGATCTTTATTTATTCATGTACTCATCATAGTGCCAAATTGTCTAACGCGTTTGAATTTTGAGGAACAAGAAGCGAACCGTCAACGGGAGAAATATTTTCCAGTGATGTTTTGGAGAGATCAGTTTTTGCCGGATATTTCAAAAACTTCACCAGCCAAACTGAAGGGGTAAACTGTCGACTTTGTTCTTCTTGTGTTCTTTTAGTTAAATCAAAAACTGTTAAATCTGTTCAATACACATTTTTAGCCACTCCCACATAGCTCACCACTGTCAAAACCGATGACTCTAATTGTTCATCTTATATCCAAGATCCTGATACCTACCTTACGTGATTTGTATCTGTGCTCCGTAAATGGTATGTTCCTTTCTGCATGTCCAATCACATTCTGCTGATGTACCGTTTGGCTTATTATGCTATTTTCATTATTAGTTACCAATGGTTTCTATGTCCTCGCCTGGTTCGTGTATATTCCTTATAGAACGCTTCGATTTACGGTGTGTTCTATTGCTTTTGTACTACCACGTAAGAATTTGTAGTGGTTATAGAGGCAAATACACTTCGAGATTCTTCGGGCCTCTATGGTTGTATGCAACTCAAAATGTGCCTTCAGATAGCCGTACGTCTTCAACACAGACTTATAAACGATATATATATATATATCTGACGGTAAATTCAACCAAATGTGTTTACCAGGTAACGTAGAATTTATCCGGTGTTACAAAACTTTTCGCTGGCTGAATCGGAATACAAGTAGGCAAGCTGAAAGCGTGCAATAGATGATGTGGGAGTCACTCGTACCACAGTATGGAGTGTGTTGTTGTTCTTGCTGCTGCTGCTGCTGCTGCTGTTGTTGTTGTTGTTCAACGTGGGTGGATGGCGTCTAGCAATCCGTTTGGCACTCTTCCCTCCTCCCTCCGGGAGTCTGGTCCACGCATAGGCGTTAGAAGGTTTACATGCATGCAAATGGATTATAGTCCACTGTTATTTGTCCGAACTAATCAGATCCCAATCATGACGTAGTAGAAACGATTCAATGCGCAAATTTTTGTTAAAGTCGTTTAGCCATAACTGTGTCAACATTTTGTCAATGCTTATTAGCAGTAAAATCATGACGACAGGTTTCTTTCTATCATCAGTCTGAGATCTGCCTAGCACGGTATGATGCATAAAGTCGCATTACGCGGATAGTTCTATTCGGCATTTTGTTTCATTATCCACACGAAACAGGTCTAAACTCGACCTCAGTTGCATAATTCCCATTTAGGACACCAAAATTTGTAGGTAGGTTTCAGAGATAGGTGAAACTAACTTGAACACCAAACTTTTAGTTTATCGAGTTTTATTATTGTTGGAAGTTATTATCATCCCATATTCCTCTGCCCGTTTGGGGTTCGAACCCTAGAAAACCTTGTGTGGAAGACATATGGGTTATCATATTACTGACAAGCTCACATCAAAGCACAGTAGAATTGTCAGTTCAATACATACAAACTCAGATATTTGGGAATTCAAACAGATTGAATGATCAATTTTGTTAGGCGAAACATGAGTGTTGACCACGGACAAAACGGTCGTGATTTCAACTTCCGGACCATGGAAAGTTTTTTCCGCGAACATTTCCCGCCTTATAACCCGTGCAAGCAAAAATCTGAAATTTGTCATTTACTAATGTCTTCTCATTAAAAATGTCCTAAACAAAGATTAAAACAGTGTTCACAGAGCTTTCGGACTCTTTGAACCACCTTGAAATACCAACTAAAGTTTTACCTGCTATTAGATATATATGAAATCTTTTATTCAAAACTCACTCTTGATAGATCTCAGCGCTTAATTTGTACGATGGATATATATATATATATATATATATATATTATCGTCACAATAATCTTGCTCGCAATACCGGGTGATTATTGGATAGACATCTCTTTCACCCGGTGTAGCAAGCAAGGTTATTGTGACGGCAGTACAATTCCTGTGTACAAGTATATGAATAAAAAGATAAAGGACTACCGGATACGCATGCCTGATGAGTGACGAGAACCTCGAAACCGGTTGTGTGCTTCCAGAGAAATTTCTTCCAGTCATTCATATACTACTTCTTATAATATATATATACGTGTTTGTAGAAGGACGGAACGAAGAAGAATTAGGTTTGCAGGCAAATTGATTCAGGCGGCTAAAGTTCACTATTTACACTATAACTAGACTATGTGCGTTTGGTGGATTATGGGGAAGGTTACCCATGAAGATTATTTTATTCGACAATTTCCAGTGTACGTCCCTTATTGTAACCAATCCGATGAGTGACATTTCAAATGAAATCGTTTGAGAGATCGGTCGATTAAGGTGAATGTGTGAATGTAAATTTGAGAATTGAGTTGAATAGTCCCATTTAACCTCAAATTGTTTTGGCCATCTACTTCATCCTAGCTCTGTCCGATCTTTAACAGAATGCTTCGTATGGCTTGCTCGTGCACTTCCCAAACCCACTGTACAGCCCTGTTCATGTTCTATCAACCGATCACACAGAATTCGCTTCTCACATTGAACACGGGACAAGCATTTCTCTTGTAAGCTCCATCTATCGTATGGTTCACATGAAATTCATTATTTTGTCCACACATTCCATTGATTGATCCCACTCACAGCTTCTTTTTCTTCTGTTCCCACTTCATCGTCCTCCTTCTGTCCCCATGTTTCCCTGCCCACCTTACACATCTTTGTCAAACCTGGGATCTTCCGGCTGTTATATGCGGATCCATTTCGAACGCGCTCGAATGAGTCTGGGTCAGTATCAGCTTGACTTGTTTCCGTCGTCTCTCACCGCGGATCTTTTGTGCTGCACTGTTCACTTGAACCAAGATCAAGACGAACTGTAGTTTTGCTTCACTGTTCTGGTCTGTGTCGAACCCTCGTTTATAATACCACGTTTGTGTTTTGCAACTAGCTCGTTCCACTGCCACATTGAACTGGTCTCTCAGNCCCCCCCCCCTCACTGTTGAGAAACGTTCTGTTCTGTTTGATTTGTTTTGGATTTGAAATACGCGGGAGCGTTCTATACTAAATGAAATTTGTTGTTCTGGTTAGTGTTTGCTTTGCATCACATGCGAATCTCTGTTAACACAAACCACAAGCATTTCTGCATTTTCCAGGGAGTCTTTCTGTCTGGCCGCGGCCACCTTCTTGAAAGTTGATTGTAAATTTGTGTATTCAGTAAACAAAAAAGAAAGCATACAAACAGTTCATAGTAGTTTATACATTTTATCATAATGAAAGCATTGATTATGAACCAAAAAATACGATTGCAGAATTATGACCCAAATCATGCCAGAAAATTGCTGTTGTTATTGTTATTGTGTTAATAAGATTTATCATCCTTGGACCAATAGTCAGAATGCAACATCAGTTCGTGTATACGGTAAAGTAAACAACACTTCTATTCAATGGGAAAAACAAACGGTCGTTATGCCTTCATCCGATCCCATACAGTTCGTGACATACAGTCAGTGTGCAGGAACTGTTTTGTTGCAGAACCAGTGTACCCGCAAAGCACCCAGTTTAAGGAGCAGCGGGTATCGATTATTGGGACGAGGATCGATGCAGCGCGGTGACGGCAATTCGCATCCAGATACAACTGTCACCAACCTTCACTTTTTCTTCTAGTTCAAAACATCAGATAAGTGAGTCATCAACCAACTGACTTGAACTGTGTGAATAAAGTCTTGAAAAAGCGCACAACTATCACGAATTTTTCCGGAACAACACACACTACACAAAATTGACCGACAAAAATTGAAAACCAGGTAAAATCGAGTGTAAAAGGATTTGCGAAGTTAAATTCCACCCACCACAAGACTTATTTGACTCGGTAGCGAGTACGCACACACATGGAACGATTACTTTGTCATACATTTTACTGTCCCATGCCTTAATCTGGGTTCAGATGAGTGATACATAGATGTGAAAATATATATGTACATCGATTGACGAAGTTCGCGAACACACTGACTTTCATCACAGATATTCTTACAAAGCTTAGTTTTTTTCAGACTCATTATTGGGACTGAATGTGATATTAACCCACATCAGATACAACATATCTGTAATAATATCTGTTCATGACTTTGCTTCTATCAGTCAAATGTTATCAAAATGTACGATCTATCTATTTTTACAACGGTTGCCGGTGCATCAGCTGTGAGATAACAAGGCCTCGGTAAAAAACGTGATTCGTATTCAGTTATACAAACGGGTCTCAAAAGTGATACAGGTGTTGTCTACTCATTTTTTCAATGTTCTATTTTCCATTCTTTATTTTTGAATACCGGAGGCGGTCAATTTTCTATGGAGTACACCAAGTAAACTGTCTAGTAGTATTTCTCCGTTTCCTCCAATACATACCACACCTTGTTCGCTCACAACCAGTGTTGAGGTTGCTAGTTTAACCTTGTTTCTAACACAGGACAACATTTTCCCTTACTGCGCACCGAATAAAATGAGTCAAGCTATTTAGAATGTAAGATCTGACCATAATAAAAATCGGAATGAAACAGCACCCATTTATTAGAAAGAATGAAATTCCATTCCGCTTTGCATAAAGTATTTATCAAGTTCGAGCTGTATGTATATGTGCTACTTAAACTACTACTTATATATGATACTTATTTTTGTTATACACATGTCATCAATTTGAACCCCTTATTTTGAGAAAAGATTGCATTTATAAGCTCGTAATCTCCTACATTTCCCCTACCACCAACATTTTTCGCTTTACTATCCATCAAATGGTTACCGTAGCTTTGTTTACATATTTTGTCGTTCACAGTAACACATTATCGAAGTTCATGTTTTTCAAATGTGTTTTACCGTATCACAGTTACGAACTACACTACTCCGTCTCTCTTCAACGTTCGAGTACACACAGTTGTCAAATTGATTGTAAGTGATTTTATTATTGTAAACCATTATTCTTCGAACCCCGTCATATACACCATATTTCCGACCCTTTTTTGTAGTCTATCCAGACCGTAGGTTTAGACTAAGATGAACCAGTATTGTTTCGCACTATGGATTCCGTCACTAAGTGGTACTGTTAGACCTTCAGAGGATGCCAGGGCAATCCTTTTTCGTCACCGTCTAATAATCTATCTATCAAATTTTCATTCCCATATTGTGATCAGTTTGACGGAACAAAAAATGAGTTTCCGCGAGCTTAGTTCAGCAAATGGTGAAGCACACTGCATGAAGAGAACGGAACAGCTCTGCACTGGAGCCTTGCTTGTTAGCACATGGCATCGTCAAATTCCAAACAAATTGGAGTAATTTTCTGGTATGCGCTCAACATCCCACGGGACCGAACAAACTTTTGAAAACCTCTCCGTAGCTTGATTTATTTCACATTGACTCTCATCTCCACATCACTGTGGGAATTTATTTTTGAGTCTAATACAAACCTCTAGCGAACTGTCAACGCTCAGTTAAGCTCTAGTTTGATTGAAGAATTTTACAGCTGGTAAAGGAAACTCAGGAAATGCAACCCACAGTTCGCGAAGAGTATTAGTCTGAGACCCGGCGACAGTACCGAATAAATGAATCACAGAAAGTGTTACAGTTGACTACTTAATTTCACCCAATAGCATACACATTCACTCTTCCAAAGGTATTTAAAAGTATTATACTCTTTGGATACTCTCATATCGGGTATCGATACTCGTGATACATATGACCTGACGTATGAGAAATACTTACGAACGGTTGGTTTTCTTTTCCCATAGGGTTTGATGCACCAATGGATCGATTTACGGTTCATCAAGTAATGAGCATTTTCACAAATTTACTGCTTCGTGCACTGCTACGGATGTCAAAACTTAGGACTTGACAAAGTTTCATTCAGTTTGCGTTTGAAAGAATCAATTATGAGCACAGAAACAATGTGAGGTGGTAGAGAATTCCTAATACTGCATCCTTTAATGGCAAGTGAATGACCCTTGCGCTCTAGTCAACATTTTTGGAGCACTAATTTGAACGAGTGTCTCCTGAGGTGAGTGTTGTGCTACAAGGCGAACAGTGAACGATATGAGTGATCAAGGTTCTGCATTATTTGATACACCAAAATCTAGTCGCCGCCAATCCGGCGATACTACATGGAGTGCAACCCCAATGACCATTTTGGTAGCCATTCTTTGTGGACATTTCAAAAATCTTACGATTGCGTTGCAGCTACGGATTCCACGCTTAAATAGCATTCTTTTTGTGGGGTGAAACGTGATAGGCTGATAACAAGTGTTGAAACAGCCTAGGTCTGATTGTGTCAAATAATCGCTTTAGAGGCAAACGATGCCCTGGAGCGGTTTAAAGAACAACATAAACTGTTCTGAATACTGATACCTAAATTCTTTTCATTCGAGGCATGCGGAAAGTACTGAGTTCGATGTCATTTTCGATCAACATAAGGAGCAGTGATCGAATCTTCTTTATTTTCTCTCCACTGAAATAGGATACCTTTCGAACATTTTCTTGATTATTCTAAGGCATTTAGCTTTATTGTAGCACTTAAGTGTTATCCAGGTAACATGATAAACTTTCGTAATTATCCGACGGAAACGTCTGTAATGACTGACAAAGATCACTGAACAGCTGTTTTACCCTGTATATGACTCGTCAACAGTGCATAGTTTTTCTGTCCCTGTCAGGACTCGAACCGTGCCTGTGAAAAACCTAATGGATTATCCAGATTTATTAATCGTGCTTACTTTAACCATTTGCGCTAGGTGATGACCGTCCAAGGTGTAGCTCTGCGATACGGGGTTTGAAGTCCCAACCCGAACGTTCGCGGTTTGAGTCCTGACAGGGAAACAAAAATTACGCACTCATGATGAGTCCCAAAGAGGACGAAACAGCTGTCCAGCGCTCTTTGACGCTCAACACATCTATATATCACTTATTAACGCATTCAACTAGTGAGGACTGAACGATCTCCCAAGGAATGAAACCCACAACCAATAACACACCAACAAAATGCCTGGTGCATACGAACACTAAAATAAATTATTCTAAATCTACTGCTCGAAACAATCTCTTCGGTCATTCATAAAGGACTGTTTCACTGACAGGATTTTTTTCATTTAGTGGATTTTTATTAAGTTAACTTTTCATTCATTTTGCACTTCCATCAGTTCTAACCTTTCTCTTTATTTTCGAATTAGCATATAGGCGAAGCTTCCAATGAACTGCAGATTTAATATTCTGGCGATGCTGTCATGGCAACCAAATATGATGCAAATCTTTAGGTCGCCAAATTTAGCAATTCACCGTATCTCATCATTAATTTTACTACTTGCCTTTCAATGAATCCAAACTGACCAGTGAATTTCGTCGTATATAGAGCAAATAAAAGAGCAACTGAAAATCTAGGAATCACTCTTTAAATAGGCAGTTCATTTTATCTTATTCGGCTTGAACAACCCCGCGAATTCATCGACTCAACCGAGGAACGAACCAGGAACCCTGCAAGTAGAACACAAGTCTACTGCCCACTTAGCCACCGGATTACTGTGCAGACCGTTATTTTTATTTCGCCTTATGCTAATGTCAAGGAAATTCAGTGTGTTATGGGCTTCGGATTCCACTGTGAAGCGAATATTTGGATGCAATCCAATAGGCTCATCCAGAAGTACTATAGCTTTTTCTAGACTTTCTGTCATTATTACAAGGAATTCTTCGATGTAACGTTTGTCAAATAGCATTCTAGAATGCCATTTACCTTGTTTCAAGATGTGTCGTAAACAGGTCTGCCAAGACTGCTCCTAGGGGGGTTCCCATAGCGACACCAATTTGAGTGTACGCACTTCCTTGAAAAGTGAAAGACACACTGGTTGTGCAGAGTTGTAATAAACTCCCAAGGATTGATACTGGTAAATTCACTCGGATTTTATCATTCTCTTTGATTGCAAATGACGCTTATTACTTCACGAACTGGTACATTAGTAATTAGGGATTGAACATCGAATGAAGCCGTGTGTTTTCCCTCAACGTTTATCTTGTCCCAAACGTCGGCCACTTCAAAACTGTCCTTTACAGTATGTTTCACTATTGATCTGTGGACTAGTTCTAACACCTGGACCAGCCATTTGGTCGCATTGTGCGCGGTGAGTTCGTCATAGACATGATTGGCCTGAACGGTACGCCTGGCTTGGGGAGTTTTGGCAAGCCATAAAGATGTGGAATATGAGTTTCTCTAGTCTCCGGAGCCCAGGCGGTGTTCTCATCAATGTCGTCTATCGTACAACTACACCTTTTCCCATCAAGCTTTAGCCAAAACCCACAATCCTTTAGCC
>UZAN01050872.1:3884-14250 GCA_900618425.1 Echinostoma caproni | reverse complement strand
ACAGGGATCTGTGCTGGACCCAGGTCTTTTTATTGCCTTTATAAATGATCTTTCAAACGTCCTCGGACCACAAACTCTGCTTTTTGCGGTCGATGCCAAAATATGGAGGATAATAACAAAACCAGAAGGTTCATTTGATCTCCAGAACGCCCTTGAAGAAGCCCACAGTTGGTCTGTCTCCAATGATATGGAATTCAACGTTACCACATGTAAAGTTTTATCACCAGGTCACAATATTCGTTTTTTCTACACTCTCGGACACGAAACTCTGCCTCATGCTCCATCCGAGAAGAATCTGGGATTAGTCATTCGCGCAGACTTGAGAGGCTCTACAAACTGTTCGAGGGCATCATCCATGGCGGTTGGACTGCTCAAACGTGTTTTTTTGGATCGTTTGAGCCGGCTTTGTTTCCACGTCTGTTAGCCACATATATCCGTCCATACACTGAGTACTGGATTCAGGTCTGGAACCCATGGCTGCAGCGAGATCGGAGGGCACTCGAACATCCGCAGAGAATGGCTGCCAAGATGGTCAAAGGTCTATATTCCAAGACGGAAAGATGGAGAAAAATGATAGCTACTGGGGCTATACTCGTCTTAACATCGTCACATCAGACACGATATGATCTTACTGTATCGGATTTTCCAACAGCCTAACTACCCATGTAGATCTCTTTTGGTTCTATCAACGAATGTTCATCTCAGAGGGCATCCACTGAAGTTGGCACTCCGAAAGAGCCTTCTCGACTGCAGACGCCATTCATTTACTGTCAGAGTGTGCAGCAAATGGAACTCTCTACCACCTCACGTGGTCTGTGTGCCAACATTAGTATCTTTCAAGCGTCAGCTTGATGATGCTCTGGTAAAAATTATGTTTTAATACCCAACTACATAACACTCTCCTGTGCTCGTCAAAAAAATTACATTACTATTTTACTTTCATGGACTAACTGTGATCTTGTGAATCGTGTTCCGAACCAAAGTGTAAACACCCTATGGGATTTGATAAGTGAAGTCTTTGTATGTTTTTTTCCCATAATAAAAATTTGAATTTGAAAATTTCTGATCTTTCGCCTAATGGTAACTACGATGATGCCTTGATTTTAGCAAAATATATCTTTTTGCGAGTAGTCCAGCTGTCTTCGAACGAGGCATATTTTTGGAGGCCTGTGTCGGCTAGATTTCTGTGGTTCGGAAAACGGAAAATGACTTTGTGTTCTGTTTTCATAGAATCGCCTATTCTTTGACAATACGAGTTTCAGGAGCTCCCATTGTCGATATGCTTTTTGTCGTTTGCCCTCTTGAAATCACCGATAGACAGAGCCATCGTATCGCCTTAAGCTACAAGCTTCTGGGTTACACAAGGGCTCCGATTCTTCTGAGGCACTTCTCTGACTCCAACCTTATGTGGTTTGCACAGAGTTGCCCCCGTGCTTTATGCCTTGTTCCAAACTAACGAGACAGCGTCGACTAGACTGCGGTTAGCTCTCCCAATCAGCTCACCTCATCACCTTTCGAAATGCACTAATTAAAAATGCAACAATTAACTCCATCTAATAGCAGCACTCAGTACAGGGCATTTTTAAAGAATTCTCTAGATTCCTTTGGCTTAGTGGCTGCGTCTTGATACAATTAATTGCTACACTTCCCATTCTTCTGAATCTCTTCGCTTTCCTCACCCAGGCCGGTTACCCACAGCCGGTTGCAACCATAAAGAAATACGATTCCTAAAGTATAAAGCGCCCATTATAAGCCTGCATGTAGACAGTGAATTCCTGTGGTTTCAGCATGCACGAATGTGCTGCCGCCTTGTGAAATTTCTGCGCCTTGTTCCATCTCATCTGGGTTTTTTTATACAGAAGCACTGGCTGAGCTAAACGATATGATAAGCTGACGACTCGCCTATTCACAATCAGCAGCGATGTTTTTGCATACTTTGCAGAACACCTAAAGTTCCAGTTTGGATGATCGAATTCGACAAAAATACTCATTAAGGTGGAAATCCGTAGAGAAATCCAGATACCGTAACATTGCAATGCGCTGAGTTTTGATAGTTTTCTTCAAGCTCTAATTGAAGATGGTAAAATAAGGCTTGTTAGGGCACTATTAGTGCTGCCGTTCAACATTTGGTTCATCGACATGGGCTCTTCTTCGTACAGGAAATTGATGGATGTCGCTATCTTAAAAATTCACCCGCACAGTGACTGTGCTCACAACAGGCGTTTGTGCCTTATCCCGATAACATGAAAGCAGTAAGCGTCCGACAATCTTTGGAGGTACGCATGAAAAGTAGATCTGTGAGGATCGCGATCGTATTCGCACGAACAGTGCAGGTACCGATCAAATTACCGTCTGACGGCGGCCAGACAACTATCGTTATTTCAAGAGACTAACGACGCTGAAGCGAGGCCTTCAATTTCATCGATAGGACTGCACTCTGAAAATGCTTGTTGAGAAATGTATAACCGACAGGTATTCGTCCACCCAAACAGTGTACCAATACCTGACGGTCGAATTTTTGTCTCAGGCCATCATGGGCACCCTTTTTCGTCTCCATTGGTGTGCTCCAGTTCTGTTCTCTATCCCCATTACTTTTCACATTTCCCTAGATGTTCTACATACACTCGTTCGATCTAGCAAGCGTTGGATCTAAATTGCAATGGAGGTGAATTTTTAAGTGAAATATACAGATGACATCATCTGGCTGAATGATCATTACGACGAAAAAGGACTTTGACATGATATGATGACTCGCGTTCCTTCATGACTCTGTGAGATTTACTGGTTGGCTGTTGGCAACCACATATTCCATTATACCTGAAAAATCTGTGGATAGAACTCGAACAAAGCTCAATCTCAGTAGGTCACTCTCATTACTTCAACCGTACACTTTGCCCTTTTGGTAGGCCACTTCAACACATAAACCCGGGAAGGAGAAATTTACCAGGCAAACATCCGCGTGACATGGCTAAGAATCGTAACCAGTGGCTCTTGTGTATCAATTTAACTTCTTTGCTTCCGTATCCGACTTGACTTGCTATCTTTACTTTGAAACTATTTCCAACATTCTAATTATTCTTCTTCATTCATTCAATGGCGTAAACAAATGACAGTAGCTGAAACCGGCGCGTGAAGATACATGGCTAACGGTTGCATGAACTTATAACTTGCTGACTGACAACTAATAAGCAGTCTGCTATACTTCATCCCTCTTGGCAATGGCGGTATTCACATGTGATGTGTATTTGCACTATCCATATGCAACTTATTTGTATCGGACTGACCGGCTCGTGTACTTGTATTTGTGCCTTGTCGAGATCAAGGATTGTCCAAACCTTTCAGTACCTTGGGAGCTTCATTACTTGCTAATAATGTTGGGCAATCGTCCACATTACGATAACTACAGATAGAATGAATTAGACAATCCTGTTTGTCTACCAATGTATATTCCCTACTTGTTCCATGCTCTCTGTTAGATGATCTCTTTACAAGACTAACTTCGTATTTCGTCGTAGCCGAATTCTTCTCATTTCCACTTTTTATATCTCTTTATTTCGCGTTATTTGTTTTGCTCAAGGTATCTACTGTCACTTTACAACATCCGTAACTGCTCACCGAAAAGAGCATTTTTTTGCTCCGCAAGCAAGATAGTAGTTTTGTTTGTTCTACCAAAGCTTGTTTTCGACTTCCAGATTAAACGTCTTGAAGTATAACTTCATTAAAGATTAATTGGATTTGCGGAGCGTTACCTGCGGTGGGATCCCACAATACATCCGATTTTCACACGTGGTATGTTAATGTGGTTAGTCAAACCGAATTCCCTGGTGAAAAGGAATGTAGCACTAAGTTGACCGTGTGAGTCGTCATCTGGGTAACAATAACCTGCGTACTAACAACGGATCTTGATGTGTCTCCTCACTGTTACCCTTGTTCTTATGATCCAGTTTATGGGAATTCACAGCAGTGATACTGTTC
The DNA here is from genome assembly GCA_900618425.1 of Echinostoma caproni. Taxonomy (NCBI): domain Eukaryota; kingdom Metazoa; phylum Platyhelminthes; class Trematoda; order Plagiorchiida; family Echinostomatidae; genus Echinostoma; species Echinostoma caproni. Next base: position 10,275 of record UZAN01050872.1, on the reverse strand, counting down.
ATGTTCAGACGGTCGTTCACTAGCGGTTTCTATCCTGATGATCGTTGGGCGTGAATGGATCAATTTCTTCTTTCTCTGGCCATCTTGTGTTCAGGCTCCTAGACCAGCCATTTACAGGCTTCTCGTATATATGTGATTGCCACCAGTTCAGCGCTGAATTCAAGCGCTTTGCATGCGTTCCGTTAATGCTCAACTCTCATCCTAAAGAGACCAGGTCTTAGGGAAATTCAATATTGTTCCTCAATTCCGAACAACTGGTTCCGCATTGATAGCCCCTTAACGACGAAACTGCACATAAAAGTAGTGTGATTGGTTGCGCGACTCCATGACCCTGGTAGCCTATACAGGATGGCTCATCAAAGCTGCAGATCTTGTGATGCCTGAAACGTCAATGGGCAGAAGATTGACGAAGCTCAGTCTCATAAGGTCAGCCAATTGGGCACATCCTGGCTTCCTTTGTCTATCCGAGCTCGCTCCTGGACAGGTCACTCCCGCGAATCGAGACAGAGAAGCGCAGTCTACCGGTTAACGCCCCCCCCCCTCTCGCTCGATGGACTTAGGAATGAGGTGCCTGGGGCTTCCTCTCGACGGTGGGAAAAGTCTTCGCACTTCATTACACAGCCACCGCCCGCCCGAGTTGGGCAATCCCCTTCCCATAAGCTGCTGTCCCGTCCATGTTCCGCTTATCTCATTTGGTGCATGAGACTAAGGACCAGTTCCGAACAGCGAATCGACAATCAATGCACCAGCGAACAACACACTGAACCGAAACCCAAAAACCTGGCGTGACAGGTCTCTATAAGCTCCCACACTGGTACTTCGGTCACGCTCCCACATTGGATCTACGCCCCACTGCCTTGTGGGTTAGATTCTCGAGTCAAAAGCTCTGGTCAGATTTCCCAAGGAGAAACTCATTAGTCGATGTGAGCAACTGCGAAGTACGTCATGCCCCAAAGTCTTCGTTACCCATCTGATAACCTCCTTTCTCATCTGTCCAGTTCTTCCTCTCACTCCCAAATTTTAGGAGATATCTCCTGTTTACACCACCCATGGAGTATCAGCATTCACCCAGTAAGGTCAACTAACCACAATCTATGAGAGTTTTGAAACAAAATCTCCTTTTCACTTAGCCGCAAACTCTATCGCATCGGTCAACAAGCTGTTTCAGCCAGAACCCTTGAAACTTTCCACTACGATGTATGCTGTGTCTCCGAGACACGCATACAAGACCCTACTTGAATCATCACCTTGTGATCTACAGATCCGACCTCGTTCTTATGCTTCACTCTCCGTGTGCCAGACGATTCGGTATCCGAAGCTTGCGGTGTCGCTGGGATTGCGACATGTTTCGAGGCCGTGCGTTCACATTTTGCTGGCTTCCGGTTGGAAGCTGGCTGTGTGCTGTACTTCTGGGTGGTTCAGTACGGGTCAACAGCTACAGTACAGAGTGTCGTATCCGTGTATGCGCTGACCGATTGCAGTTCACCAGAAATGAGGCATGAATTCTACAAACACCTTTCTCAATTTATTTTTCTTATTGCTCAGCTAAGTGTGATCAACAGCAGTAGGGGGAAGCGCCATAGTCATGAGGATCTGCTGTTCAGTGATGTGAACCGAACCAAAGACCCGCAATCAGGCGTGGCGATCCACATAGAGTTAAGTTAGGATGGGCGAAGTATTGAATCGGACAACAGTAAACACACCTACCACCAAAGTTGGGTGGCGGTGGCGGGGCTCGAGTCTTGGAATTCAGGATCCAAAGCACGCGAATATACAACTGCACGACCCGCACCCCAATCGGCTCCATTGTGCTCGGGCAACGGACTTCGTGGTAGTCGCTGGAGTCTGCAATGCTCAAGTAACATCCCTGGACGAATCAGAAAGGCTTCTTCGTGGTCCACATTTAATCTTAGCTAACCGGACGGACAACGGAGATCGCCACTCCAACTCTGCCTGGACCACGGATTGTGCGTATCAAGCAGCAGCTAGCGCAAGAAGCGACACCACATTACGTGGAAACCGCCCGCCTCTTTCCAGCGACGAACTCAAACCGACCGCATCCCCATTATATTCCGCCGTCAGAGACCCATTGCAAACTGCCGCTCTTGTTGCTCAACACACGTGGACGTAGATCACGCTCTACTACAAGCCAGATTCTTTGTCTCGTAAATAACCAAAGAAAATCTACCGGATATGAATGCCCACAGTAGAATATCACCTTCGAGGTGGAACTATCTGATGGCCTTTCATCTCAAACAGCAGCCGAAGGGTCGAAATTCCGAGCAAAAACAACGGCGGATTCTCGTGCACGAATAAAGCAAAGCGACGGTCTTCTTCTTCGAACTCGCCTACCCTGTTGGTTGCTTGGTAGGCCACTTATTCTGATGCCAAATACTACAGAGCGTTCATATATGTTAAACTGCAGTCCACCGAGAGCCTGGGGATTGACCGGGAGAAATGGTGGATGGGGAAGTGTCGACAGATGGAGAAGCCTTCGGATATCGGTAACAGTCGCAATCTTTTTCGTTTAATTAGAAGTACAGACACAAGGAAAGTAGGCGTAAGTGAGGTAATAACGGAGTTTGGCGGTACACTGATTCATATTCAGCGACACCGTCTTGAACGATTGACCCCATATTGTAAGAGTGCAGCTGGCCCTGTTGACACAAAACCTCCTAAAGCATGATCCAGCTGGGCAGATACTGCCAGTAGATATCAATCCTCCATCGGAGATGGTTACCCGGAAAATCAATTACCTCAAAAGGTATAATCCTCCCGGCCGGATGGGCTGTCCACGTCGTTTTTTAAGGATGAGCATTCAGCATTGGTTTTGGATTTAACAAAAATCAGTGTGGGGAAGGTAACAGGTTGCAACGCACAGTCAGATATCATACCGATATACAAGACGAAGGAGAGATCATTTTGTGAAAACTTTGGGGGAAACAGTTTTATCGGCGTTGTCTCTAAGATTCTCGCTGGTGTTATACTCCGTTGATTGTCTGCCGCACGTGAACGGTGCATGCATGAGAACCAGACTGGGTTTAGACCTGCTCGAGGTTATAGGGACCACATCCTTCGCTCAATTTTAGAACTCAGACACTCCTTTCATAGACCCACCATGTCTATCTTCCTCGATCTGAAAACGCTTTCTACTTAGTCGACCGTTCTATACTCTGGCGCAGCCTCTCGCCGAAGGGTGTGTGCCAGAGTCAGAGTTCGTCCGAGTTTCCATATGTCTCTCTCCCTTTGTAATCAGCTTTGTCATAGATGCAATTCTTGAAACAGCCCTATCTTCGTGCGAGGATAGCTGCATCGATTTGCTCCCAGGTGGTAGACTGTCTGATTTGCAGTATGCAGAGGAAATTGTGCTTCTAAATGAAGATTCAGGTAAGCTGCAAGCTTTCCGGTATAGTTTAAGTGTCGGTGTAGCAACGATGTTCGTTGTACGTCTTTTACCTTCAACGTGTAAGTTGCTGCAACAAGATTGGGTTAGCACAGCCTCCGGCCTCAATAACTGGGAAAGTAATAGAAATTTATAAGTTTTATTCGCTTAGAAACTATATCTCACCTGGCGGACGCGTCACAGATGACGTGTCAGCAGGCATACGGAAGGCTCGGTTGGCATTTGCCAACTGCAAACATCTGTGGAGTTGTCGCGCCATCCGGCTGTTTGTAAAGGGTCAAGTATAAACTACAACCATTCGGCCAGTGGTGTTATGCGGTGCAGAGACTTGCCTAATACATGAACAGGAGAAAAGCAAATTTTAGGTGTTCCAACACTACTGTCTACGCAGCCTTGCGCGAGTCTGGTGAGTAGGCAAGACGAGCAATACTGACGTTATACGCAGAGGTTTAGGTAATCGTGGTCGTCCCGTGGAACAAGTGGTCGACCTCCATCGACTGCGGTGATTGGGATATGTATTGCGCATGTCACCGCATAGGTTGGCACGACGAGCGATGGTTGCTGAGGCAGGTAGCGGATGGACAAAAGGTCAAGGTTGATGAAACTAAGACCTGGCATGAATGTATGAAAACTCGAACCAGGACACTGGGTTACATAGGAGCCGTCAAGCTCCCTGGATCATTACTCCGAGATCATGTTAATCGTTGAATAGATACACTGAGAGATATGGTTATGTTTTTGTCGTCTATCTCATTATTTTTACATCCCATTTGAATTCCCGATCTCCCTCTTGGATTTCCCGTCACCATCGGAACCTTTATTCATCTCTTTTATCCGATTGGGCGTCCGAAAGGTAGCAACCAAAGTAACGCCCGGAAGTGCATGGTTAATGGTTACGAAGTTTCACCTTACCTTATCTATACATACTTATTTTCATAATTCCAGGTCTCGGTGATTATCAGAAGCTCAAGAGAATTTATTTGTATCCAACTGGTTGGTGAGCAGCAACACTCTAGTTTTTTCATTCTTACTATACGTACTGGGCAGATCCTCGAATGAATTAACACCGCGTGAATAAAGGGTTGAAACTACACTTATCCGCGAGGAAACTGTATTTGGTAGATAGCAACCACTCGTAAAATTTAGATAACCGACAAAACCACGTGCTCCACAATTAACGCTGTCTACAGGACAGTTGAACAGAGCTGCAAAAATATGTGTACAGCTAAGCCGTGAACGACGTGCAGACGAAAAATCCATAATTGCTTTGGGTTACTTTCTCGACTAAGCTACGTCATTCGTCGCGCAACTACCCGACCATCAAGAATCAGCACCGGGGTAGACGATATCCATTCTTCTAGCATCACTGCATTTTGAAGGAGCAAAGCGCATACCAAATGGAGCTGCTGAACTTGGAAGTCTGTCAAGAGCGCTCTGAGGTTAGAGGCATCCAGATGACAGCAATAAACCGGGTATTTTCTCTTCCTTTGGCTCATCAATAAATCTATACCATCCTACTGAGGACTCATCGCATGAAAGGTTCGTGTAAGCACCATGTCCCGTTTGTCAGGATGACTTACATGTTTCTTAGCAACTCTTTTAGTTTCTTGATATATCCGTCAAAATCCGCTATATGATGTTTTGGCTCTCGGATTATGATAATAAATGCTCGACAGAGTTGTTTCGCTTCCAACCGAGATGAGAGATCTAAGTCTAATAACATTGCATAATGGTTTCCACACCAAACTTTTTTAACTTCCATTGAATCCTGTCGTGTTTGTTATTCGTTCTGTTTCCGTATGCGGTTACTCATGTCGTTCCTTTTATTTCGCAGCCCATGTACAGATATACATAGATAAGTAAAGCGTATTCCTCCGGTTTGCGCGATCTCTCTCTAATCTCGACCGTGCTCGCTTGTTACCGTTCGTTACAATTTACTCGATGGGCCGTTACCTCCGTCCTGAAAAATTCGACACGGATTTGAATGTTCCTGACGCTTCGAAACAGTGGACCTATTGGCTTCGAAGGTTCAAAGTCTTCTTGAAACTCATCCAGGCTGAAGATCCAGACAAGCTAGACATATTGATCAACTTCTTATCGCCGACTGTCTATGAACACGTATCAGATTGTAATACCTTCGACGACACCATATCTACACTTCAGTCTTTGTACGTCCGTCCTGAGAACGTATTTTCGTTCGAAACCTCCTTGCGACCTGTAAACAAGAATGTGGCCAAAACGTGGATCAGTTCGTCCAAAAGATCAAAACACTCTCGAAGGATTGCGACTTTCGTTCTGTATCTGCCGAAGAAATCCGTGATGACGCCATGCGTGATGCTCTTATCACCGGATTACTGTCCAATAACATTCAAAAGCGAATTTTAGAGTAAGTGTCTATCAACTTTCAAACTGCATACGACATGGCGAGGTCGTTAGAATCCGCTCAACAACAGTCTCAGTCATATGACCCCGAAAATCTGCTTTGTGCCTCATCAACCTCGACGTGGCTGCCTGCAACTCCTGTTCGTAATGTGACAATTGAATCCGAGCCGGTTCTATCCGCCGCGTCCAAAGAAACGTGCTACTTTTGTGGCTACTCAAAGCATCCACAAACTAATCGTCCTGCCAGAGACGTTATTCGCAAAGCGTGTGAGAAAACGGGACATTTTAAACGTGTTTGCCGATCGACATCAACCAATTGGGCTGTTACTTCGGCCATTGGACCCCTTCTATCTTCCGCTTCAACGGCCTCTGCTCCCACCTGCTTATCGCGTGCTACAACTAAGATTTGTGTCAATGACATTGAGTTGCATACCCCAGTCGACACTGGCAGTTATATTGGTTACATCTTCCAGACAGCTGTCAACTGCCACATGTTGGACGTCCAACGATGCGACTCTCGAATTACCACGGCATCCACATCCCTGTCGTGCAATGTGACCGGTTACTGTACCGTAATAATTAGTTGCCGTGCAGCGGAATACAATA
>UZAN01050871.1:9339-19758 GCA_900618425.1 Echinostoma caproni | reverse complement strand
ATGGGACATACATTGGAAAAATGTGGGTGTTGTGTGGGGGACGGGTGGAAGTGTTGCATGCAGATTCTGAGAGTTTTGCATGAGTATGAGAATCTGAGACATGTATGAATGCCAATGTTAACGGTTAGATTGTATGTGGTTTTACCCAGTTGCCCAGTTCGAAGTGAAGTGAATCGTTAAACTATAAACATACGTTCGTCAGATTTGAAAAGGCGAAGAACCCTTTAGTAAATGGGCAGGTAACCGAGTAGTGGTGGCTCAACTGATTTTCTTACTCATCACCAAACAAACTTGTGAGACAATGCCGAGCATGTGTGCGAAAAATATAATGATAATTATGATTTTGAGTGTGGTAATATTGAATTGTCCATGTGGAATGAGCTAACTCACGGACACAGCAGCTACCCGGGAGGACAAAGCTGTGGTGGCATCTATGTCTCGCAACCCGAGACGTGGTCGTTTCACCGCGGACTCAGATGTGTTGTCGGAAAGATGAGATTGGGGTCGCCTGGATCCTCCGACTCGAGAACTCAAGCCGGTCAACGTCGTAAGTAACTGATCGCGTGAATGGCCAGGCTGAGGATCGGGTATCATGGTTGTTGGTGACGGGGGAACTAGCTTCGTATGCTGAATAAACTCTGTCACTGTGGGAGAGACCAAGTTACAAAGTTAACGGAAACAATAGGGGAGTTTTTGATTTGGATTTTCATCATCTCTACTGCCGCTTGGAAGGGGAAAATCTATAAGGATCACGGTAAGCTCAAGGTTTTTACAACCTGTTTATTTCTTCCCCATTATCGTACTTTGTGCAGAACTTTTAAACATATTCGAAACAAATAAACCGAAAAATGTTGGCAAGTTTCACGTGGTGGTATATTGTAAGTGCGCATGGATAGAGGCGACCTAGTGGAGCAGCTCCATTTGTAAGTATTTTTTTATAAAAATGTAGCTGAAAACTAGAGTTGAACTGTTCATCACCAGAGAAATGTCATGAAAGCATCAAGTGGCTATTGCACTCTTGTTAAGAACTACCAGCAGTAAAAACCCAGCGAAATAAAATCTAGTCCGGTCGTCAGCAGCTACTTGCTACTAGTGAACGGGAAGTGCAACAGGGGTCATCCCTTAGTTACATGAGGCATATCGGATTTAATCAGAGAGCGAACAGAACCACCATTGAAGAACTATTACGTAACAAGTTCAAACGACGGAAACGAAGAACTCTGAAACTCACAGAAATCACAATGTCCGACAAAAATTTATTTTATCGGTTGAAAGAAATCATATAAGTAAGCAGGTTTCACCGTGGAAATACCTATGCTGCACATAGTGACTAGTATTTTATGCAAAAAAATTGAACTAGGTGACAACAATAAACGCACTTCAATCAAGCGTACCGCGACGTTGAGTAGATCATACATTTGAAATTATCCAGCGGTTTATATATTTTCTAAACGATCAGCAGAAGTTGCGGAATATACCCATTAAATAAGAACATAAAATATGCCTTCGGTGCATTAATTTTCGAGCCTGGAGAGTCACATTTATATGAAACGAAATTTAATAAGGTTAAACAGAAAGCGGATGAGTCGTGTGTGGCAATGAGTCCGAGAGAAATTTCTACATATTGTTACGTTCCTTGGATTACGTAATCCAAATAAGTTATGTTACACCACTGTCCGTGCATCACGTTTCCAGAGCACTTTCGGCAGCCGGAAAGAACTATAGGTAAACTGAATAAGAAGGATTGGCACTGATTTTCGCATTCAAGAAGTTCCGTAAGACGGAAGAAAATACACCCTACTCACTGATCACAAACCGCTGCTGTCCATTTTCGTTACGAAGACAGGAGTCCTAGGAAACACTGGAAATCGGTTAGAACTTTGGGCCACAATGCTAGTAGGTAATGATTTTCACTTACGTTTTATTAAAACGACAATTTTTGACAGACTAATAGCTAATCATGGCAGTCGCTTTTCTGAGGAGGATAGTGCGATCGCATCAATAACCATCGATTCTGATGTTCGATACATATTTGAAGATGCAATTCGCAGCATACCAGTTACCGCTACAATGATCCNCAATGATCCGGCTTCGGACATCGAAGGACAAATTATGGTAGGATGCGATGCTTTATTGTAGAACCTGATGGTCTAAAAACCTCAAAAAAGGCCTTATCAAGAATTTTTCGAACAAACAAGAATGTTTGATGCTCGGAGAAAGAGTTGCTGTGCCTCATACAATCAACTGTGTTGTAACAATTCCATTATGGTCACTCTGGCATCAGTCACATAATGATGATGATAATGATAATGATAATAATAATTGTTGATGCATATTCCAAATGGCCTAAAGTTATTCCGATGCCTGTTATAACTGCATCTACTGTTACCTCAGAAGATTATTTGTCCAGTTTGGCATGTTAGAAGTCCTGGTTTTAGATAACGACCAACACTTCACATCTTCACAATTCGCTGGGTTCCGATCGTCAAATAGCACCCGCCATGTTCGCACTCCAGTGTATCACCCGCAATCGAACGGTTAGGTAAAACGATTAGTTGATACGTTTAAACGCTCTCTGATCAAGTCACAGTGACATGGTGAAACACAACAGTCCATTGATGTATTTCTCCTCACTTACTGCTCGGACACCAAACCAGCTAGTCCAGAACACAAGTCCCCGGTTAAAGATTCGGGCTAGTTCTTGATGCCATGAATTCGACCTCGCAAGATATTACAGAATCACACACTACTAAAAATACTAACATCATATTGAGAGAGTTTAAGGCAGACGCCCGTTGTCACGTACGTGATTTGCGAAACGGATTGCTGAAATAACAAAACGAGATGGATCCGTCACATGTGAAGTCACAGTGGGACATTTCCTATGGACTAGACATATCAACCACTGCAAACCTAGGACCGGGTGACGATTCAACGAAACGCACCTCTGATCACATACTCGCAGACTTACGGATTGCGAACACAAGTCGGCCAGACTTCAGTACATAAATCAAAGCAATCAACAACTAGAAACTGAGTTCCAATACGCTGACTGACCATCGAGCACAAGAATCAAACTTATGAGTCATCAGTGGTGTGTTCGATTTCATCTTTTGAAAGAAGGGGTGTGTGACGAGAGCTCAAATTCTGTCGCAGCTCATTCGCATTGGAAGTCACGTGACTGGTAGGCAACTAGCAACCTTACCGGCATTGACGGGTCTAATTATAATATATAATATAATATAATATATATATATAATATAATTATAATAGTTCATACGATGACCCTGTAAATCATGTCGACACAATCACAGTCAGCCTGCTTCAGTTCAGTGGTTTGTGTTCTTCGTGAACCAGGGGCGTACAGTTGAAACAATTCGAGAGTGATGTGGGCATCTGATCACTGTCACTAAGATGCTGCATGATCGTGGCTTACACCAGTCGATCGAACACTGACTCATCATCATCGTACAGTGAAGCGAACTTCACTGATTNTACACATTTTAATGTGATGAACAACAGACGGGGTAAAACCCATATTCAAGAGGATCTGCTGTTTCTTAATGGAAACCGGTAACCTAAGCCCCGCGAACTACATAAGACCCTTCTGGGTTACGCATGGTACTGAACCGGACGACATCAAAGCTGTCTACTACCAGTTGGGTGGAGGGGCTGGAACCTTAGACCATACGGTCTAAAGCACACCGATGACAGCGACTAAACAACTGCGCCACCACCACCCTACTCACAGTTCATAATTACAGAGAATTATCGAGAGTTACATCGAGTACATTCAGGTTTCCTTATCAAGTGCAAAAAACTTAAATTCGGCTTATTTCTTTTGTCATGCCTTCTGTGACGACAAGCAGCGGAGTTATTGCACCATTAGGACGAATAAAAGTCACTGCTGCATAGAAAAAACTTGCCAAAAACGCCGCATATTGACTACCATTCAGTCACTAGCTTGAGATACCACAAACGCATCCTTTCTACTGTTCCAAACGATTGACGGCAGGCATTCTGCTCCAGAGGACAGATGTTTGAATCACAAAGATCCAAAAAGGATCTACATCAGTAATCTCTTGATGAACATAGAATGAACCTCAGCCAACGACTCCGATAACATAATGAGATCAGACATAAAAAGGATGCTTGCAATGACAGAGCAAGGTATGGTTTCCGATTAACTTACATGCTTCGTGCACCGTAGTAGCATCCTTCAGGTGCATCCAAACTATGCACTGCTCGCCCGTATATGGGTTTAGGATGGATATGTGAGACGCAGACTGGACGTAGGAGTGCATTGCTCGGAATTGTACACCCTCGGGACTATCAACTGGGATCTGCGTGTGAGAAGAGGGGAACGTAAAGAGAATTAATGCGAAAAGAATGATAAATGTGAACCAAATCAGAAAGAAAAATGAGGCGATCTGAATGTGACATGTTGAATTGTTCCCAAACTAACCCCAAATGAGGTGCCACGGGTGAGCAGAGGTTTTTAGGTTGGAAAACGTCACACTTATAAAGCAACACAATCACGATGACTTGGCGAATTCATCCCCAATGGGGACATAACCGACTGTCTCGTTTCATTTAACCAATAGGGGTTTCCAGGGAACGAGAATGAACCAAACTATCGGCCCATGGTTTGTCTGGAACAATCCTCCTGAAGTGTAAGTTGCACTTGAATTTGCAAGGGTCAGATATGCACCCTCGAAAGAACAAAAAAGGTGTCAGATACGCAGTTTACAACTTATGAGGATCATTATGAAACACTGCGGGTAATACAGCCGACTTATATATAACTAAGCAAGAGATAATGATGTATCAGCACAAGCAAATGATTGGTCACGCATCAACGCTGCGAAAGAGGATTGACTGCAGATGAGTTTCAGACATGTGGTTATTGACTCGACCAATTATTTTCGTCATCTAAACCGATTGATATGATGATAGTATGCGAAATTTTAGTTTGTACGAGGGTTTGGTTCTTTTGTAGCCTGTCATCTTAAGCCTTCTTGTGAGGTTGTTGACAATTTCCTTTGGACATTCCCTTTGAAAAGGAAGACAATTACACAAGGAAAAATATGCAACAATCGTCTAGTAAAACCTCATCGGGCTCTAGCCGGTGATGAAAGGACCCGGCGAACTCAGCGACTTTTTATACTATACGTCAGTGAAATGACTAAACCCCATAGTCACAAGGATCATTTGTCTGGTTATTAGAATTGGTTACGTATATACTGGGAATATCTGGGATAAATTTTAAAAAAAACAAATGAATAAATTCAAACGCATTTACAAAACCTCACAAGGACATCACACCGATTGCAAAGCGGCTTTACGTAAAAAACATACCTCGCAGATGTGTTCCCACCATTATCAGCAGCACCGTCCGTTCGCTTCTAGAAAACCTCGTAGATATCAGTGACCTCATTCGATATTGAGAATATCCCCAAATTGGAGTATCTTTCCTTCAGGAGAAATGACTAAACGAGAAAATAGATGACCAAATTGTCCTACTTGATGGGTTCACGACCTGGCGCGTTGATCGTTCCGTCCCATATCACGCATTGTAGGGATGCTTGGTATCACAGTAAAACATTCTGTACCGTCAATCTATCCTCCACATTAAAACACATCTATTCTTCAATGCAAGCCCAGATATTTAAGCAGTTACCCTATCAACTACATACACCACTAAATGCAACTCAATTTTCAATTTCTTTCTCTAGACGTTTCTCTTCGTATGATGTAGTGATTTTAACCAGTTCGATATTTGATTCTTATTTGCGTTAAGTTGCAAAAATTTAGTAACGCTCCCTACAATGATGATTTCCGCCTTTGATGTATCCAGCGGTCATTCTGTCAGACACCGTTATCCGTCCGTGGATATCGAATATATAAACCGTCCTATTAACCTCAGGTCTGCACAAAGGTTTGAGTTTTAACCCCCATCCCTTCCACGTACTTTAGACTACTCTTTGGGTGAATGATCCGACAGAAATATGTGAAGAGCTACAATCGTTGAACCCCCACAAAACTGGCGGACCAGATGGACTACAACTAATTACGCTAAAAGAATGTGCAGTGTTCTGTGCAAAATCTTCAACCATCGTATTTCCCAATTTTCAATACCGGATTGCTGAAAAACAGCCAGCATTAAGCTCAGTCCCAAGAAAGATTCCACTAACTTTGTCCCTATGACCTGTACTCCTACCACCCTGAAGGTATTTGAGCAGACAATTTTACGCAAGTTGCCCCCATAATTGAACATAATTGATTGCAATCATTTTGCCTATTGTCGCAAACGGTTTACCCACAATGATCCAGCTGCCTTGGTGCCATCGCTCGATAATTAATGTAAAGCTGNAAGAAACCGCTTTTTAGACTACGACGCCTTTGAAAGTACTGACTGATTTCAGCTTGTTTATTCTTGTAAACCAAGTAGTGTCTCCACGTTCTATTGCTCTTCTAAATGACTAGTTTTCCTTTTGAAAACAGTTTACAGGATATTGTAGCAACGCCTCCACAACCGTGAATTCCGATTTAAGGGTTCTTCACAGTGTTAGTTTTACACATTCTCTTGCTTTTTCTGAGCATATCAACAATGTTTTTGAAAAATCCCAAGGCTTTCGCTTTTACTCTACGCCTAAGGCGTTTGTTCACTCCCATCTGAAACAAAACTTTGTACATGCTTATATGTTATCTCCTTGGCTATATACCTCCTCAGTGATTCTTCCTGGTTTGTTACATAGTGATATGTGTGACATCCAGATCATTCAGACAATTATCCATGTGCTGCAGTTTACTTAGAACTCATAATCCATCCCATTTTTTCCCAATGCATCAAAGCTTGCAATAAAGTGGCCCATAAAATACTGTCTGATTCCTGACACCTCAACCCCGAGTTATCTTAATGTATTTCACTCTCCTCTATTGGCTCCAAGTACAAACTCGCTCAAGCACGTAACCAAAGCACAACTCTTGCCCACTTGCTACGTCATACCGAGCTGTATTTTACAGGTTTTGTTCATAGTTTTAAGCTAACTCCACCTCTCTCCGTTTGGCAGCTGGATTCGCATCAACTGGTACAATAAAGCAATTTCTGACGCTTCCAATAGACGACCATGCTGCTACAATTGTCTCTTTACTGGGAATCGTTGGGAAGCATCCAATGAGACAAGACGCGGTGATAAACTGGCAAACACAACCGTTTCTATCAATGAACAACAGGTGCTTATGACTATGGGATTAACCCCGTCTGTTGTGCATCACACGAGGGCGTGTAATAAAAATCACCTCCAATAAGAGGAATGGTATAGAAAAATACGATAGCGCTACTGCCAAAGTGTAAAGAAATAAATTGTATTCTTGATTTGACACGAGAATTTCTTCGGTGTTATTGACGGCCGAGAAAAATTGGTTTGCACGATGGCGATAGGATCAAAATCTGCAATATCCAGGGAAAATTGATTTTACATGACCAGTATTTCTTTTATCTAGACATATCCAGAATGAAACTTCTGCTCGGAACTACGGATACAGAGCAGGTTCTCTGCCATTCGGTTGTTGCCAAAAAACCGGGGTGAATGTTCTTCGATACCGCTGAGTGACCCATTTAGATGGAGTCAAGAGAGGATTGGAATTTCGAAAAGAGTCAAACTGAAAATAGAGGATTGATGTAAACTAAGGTTGTGAGGTATATTGAGTAGATGCATGAGCGCTACGATTCACAACAACCAGCGGTATCACTTAGTGTCTCTAATTGCTAGGTACGCTGGTCCCAAGGTCTTTATCCAGAAAGCCTAATGCGATTTATATGGACAAGTCCTCTGGTCACGGTTTTCACACCGTCCGTGACTTTTCACTTGCTTCGGCAAACATCGAACGCTGTGACAATCTATAGTCGAGACTGGTACTGTGAAGGTTGTACGATACTAGTGGTAACCTATGCACATTCTTGAGAGATGGGATCGAGATCCGTCAGGAACCAAATAAATAACCACCAAAAGTAAGTGACACTTATTTTGCCCACACGGCATTCAAGTACAGTTAAGGGTGAATTTCCAACAGCTTACGAATTTGCGCACTGGACATCAGTGTGAAAATATTTAAAAAAACTCGATATTGTAGTGCAGGACGAGTTCTTTAGTTAGCATACGCTGAACTAAGAGATAAACAATGTATGTGGATCTATGGGCAGAGAGGAGTTGAAAGTTGTTGCGCATTCGAGGATTCAACACAACTTTCGTGATGAAGACTATGCTATCTGTCACGAATTACACCTAAAACATTGAAAACCAAAAACAGTTTCATTCATGTGTTGTGTTGAAAAAATGTTTAGGGACCTTTAGAACAAAGTAAAATCGTTGTGCTTCACACCAGGGAGAAAAAAGAAGAGTAGCAAGACTATTGTAGAATGCAACTGCTCACAGATTTAGGAGCACGTTTTAAGGAACGGTTGTTTTTCTAAGCCTGTATACCTAGAACGATATACCGTAAACTCTTCGGAAAGCGGTTTTAACACTAAGGTATTTAATAGTTAGATGTAGGAATACTGACAATCGACAACGAAATCGGATGGAATATTCAGCAAAGTAGGATAAGAGGACCCAGTATTGAGACCGGAAGGAACATTAACACACTTGCTGGTGTTAAGCATAAAGACGAACTAGAGATTACCTTATGCATCACAGAGGTGTCGTTCGGTGAGCTTTAACATTTTCAGCAACACAACGGTGCAGGCAATTGAACGGTACTTAGAAGAATCTTTCAGGGGGATTGATTTTACGATTCAACAAGAGAGTATCATTCGGAATGAGGAACACAAACCGAATAGGTTCACAAAGGATGTTAAGACCTGCTCAGCGCATGCTATCAACAGCGTATTGGTAAATCGGAACCACGAGATGGAGTCCCGACGATCCCATTTTCTTATTTTGCTGCCGCTTCTGACAACTTCGAGGGTGAAGATCGACCAACTCCGTATATCGGACAACCCACATTTGCAATGAGGAAATTGAGTTATAAAAATCAAGTTGATAGGTCCAACCAACGTTGCTTGAAAAAAGAAACTACTTCTCCTACTTTTTTGTTTCTACAGATTTCGAATTTTCCTTTCTAATGCCGAGAAGGGTTTCTTCAAAGGTGGTCAGAATATAGAAGAGTAGTGTAATTTAGCTTAGTAATAGTAGTATAGCATAGAAGTATCGTACCCAAGGATAACAGCTTGGCACAGACGAAGACTCTTGTGAACAGGATCTAAAAGGAAGGACAAGGTGGGGGCGATGTAGAAGGGAAATTTATTAGAGTACAAACGAAAGTAGTAGTGATGCCACATAAGACACAGCGCGCAAATCACTTAAACGCCAGCTCATCAAGAGTCTGAGGAATGACCGCGAGAAGTGGTGGGTAGAAAAGTGTAAAGAGATGGTAGAAGCTGCGGCTATTGGTGATAGTCGTAACCTTTTCCATCTAATTAGGAATACGGGTCCAAGGAAAATAGGCGTAAGTGAGGTAATTAAGCAATCCGACGGCATACTGATTCACGATCAGCAACGCCGTCTTGACCGTTGGGCTGAACATTTCAAGGCTCAGTTCAACTGGCCCCCATCGACACCTTATCTTTCACTCTCCGCCTCGACTGGACAAATACTCCCAGTTGATGCTAGTCCTCCATCTGAAATGGAGGTATCTCGGGAAATAAGTTATCTCAAAAGGCATAAGGCCTCTGGCTCCGACGGGCTGTTCCAATCAGCCTTTAAGGATGAAGGCTCAGCGTTAGTCTTGGAGTTGACAAAACTCCTGCGTTCAATATGGGAAAGGGAAGAGGTTCCAGCTGAATGGTGTGAGTCGGTGATCATACCGATTTACAAGAAAGGTGATAGATCCTTTTGTGAAAACCATAGAGGAATTAGTTTAATCAACATCGTCTCTAAACGTCTTGCTGGCATCATACTCCGTCGAGTGTCTGCCACACGTGAACGGTGCACGCGTGAGAACCAGGCTGGTTTCAGACCCGGTCGAGGTTGTATCGACCACATCTTCACTCTGCGCCAAATTCTGGAGCACCGGCATTCTTTTCGTAGACCCACCATCTCTGTCTTCCTAGATCTGAAAGCGGCTTTCGACTCAGTCGACCGCTTTAAACTCTGGCATCGCCTTTTTCTGAAAGGTGTACCCGAGAAGTTTATTTCAATATTACGATTCCTCTATACTCAAAGCCGAAGTCGGGTCCGGGCTTACGGCACTTTTTCTCCCGAGTTCACCACGGAAAGTGGTGTTCGTCAGGGTTGCCCTCTCTCTCCATTTCCATTTTACTTTGTTATAGATCTGACTATGGAAACAGCCCTATCCTCGTGCGAGGATAGTGGCATAAATTTACTTCCAGGTGGCAGGCTGTCTGATCTGGAGTAT
>UZAN01050869.1:0-13442 GCA_900618425.1 Echinostoma caproni | reverse complement strand
TAACTCATTCTCATCGCCAGATGACGAGAATTGTCCTCTGGTAGACGAAACGTCCTCATCGTATTTTGACTACTTACGTTCTAATGAACTGGACTATCGGGTTGAATTTTTCAG
The DNA here is from genome assembly GCA_900618425.1 of Echinostoma caproni. Lineage (NCBI taxonomy): Eukaryota > Metazoa > Platyhelminthes > Trematoda > Plagiorchiida > Echinostomatidae > Echinostoma > Echinostoma caproni. Next base: position 13,328 of record UZAN01050869.1, on the reverse strand, counting down.
GTAGAGTCCATTCTTGATATCATTCTATCCGATTCCCAAGTGTGTAAACATTTTTCTGCATGTGATTGTTCTTGGCGTGATATTTTTTGCGTGAACCTGTTATTACTCAGGTATACAATGATCCTGGAATCCGTTATTTTGTAATATATTTGCGAGACTGTATGCTGCACGTGCACGTATCGTTTATGGCATTAAAACCTATTTTACCATGCTCACCAATCGCCTACTCGATCAATCATCGTTCATAGTGGCCTACTCTTGGATCTCAACTATTGACTGCCCAATCCGTGTCTTGCTTCGTTTTTATTCCCAGCTTGAAACGGACAATATGAGAGAACTAGACGGAAATTACCTTCTGGACCTTTTGTATCCTAAACCGCCGGAACAGAAACTTGTCTTCGAAAAACCTGCTGGACCAGCTGGACGACGTCCACGAACCCAACGACTGTAATCAGCTTTTATCAGGGGGTATTGCCCTCTTTTTTGCTCACAACACATGATTATTGGCTTTTTTCTTATTTGCACTGCACTCCCCTTCAGCTTCTTGCATAAATCCAGTCTTGGGGAAATTTCTTATTTTCACACGAAGGAAGAAGCACAATTGTGAATGATTACATTATTGTTCACGCATTCGATTGACCGATTTTTTCTCCTGTTCTGCACTCTGTCTCGGGCATATTCCCAAGCATCTTGGTCGTACTATTTGGGTTTTTCCCAACCTATGTTTTAAACATTTTCGATCCTTTTTATTCATGAAAAGCAGTACCCGGGTTCCAGTCGTTACTTAATGCTTATTTTTCGAAAGGACATATGCGTTTCGATCCGTTTTTCTCTTTTATCTGAGTTTGAGCGTAAAAAGGAAGTTATACTGTGGTCTTACTGAAAATATAAAACGGGATCGGAATTTTCATATTTTTCTCTTTGTCGTAATTACTGTACATCCTCTAATCAATTCAGCATCGCTAACCGCTTCCCAACTCGCAACTTATGCCGAATGTAAGAATGTGTAAAGTGTATAGGGAAGGAAAGGATAAATTAACCATTATGGTTAACGCACAAAGTGTACGGTCTAACTGTGCACACTCCTCTCCTCTGATAAAAACGTGACATCTCACCACTGCTGTCGGTTCATGGTCATGTTCTTTAGTGTCCTACTGACCATATTGTTAGAAGGTCGCGAGTTCATTTGTCGAACTCCTTGCTCATACATACACCGTAAGGCGAGTATGAACATTTTAAAGGGAACGTTACTTACTGTTGAACCCTGCTCTTCAGTTACCTTCTTTGGGCTAATCAAACAAGTGAAGAATGAGTGGTTACAATGCACAAAAAGATTAAACGGACTGCTTTCGTATGCACTCCGCCCTCCACAAATTAACGGATGCCAAAGTGATGTTATCGGTGTCCTCAATTAGCAAATACCCGGTAGAACTCTTCCCGCGTAATAGCATTTCATTTGATTTTCGTCCTCCGGGAGAAGTATGGCTGCGTGAGAACTAGGCTGGTGTTATATCTGGTCGAGGTTCTGTCGACCACATCTTTACTCTGCGCCAAATTCTGGAGCACCGACATTCTTTTTGCAGACCAACCATTTCTGTCTTCCTGAATCTGAAAGTGGCCTTCGACTCAGTCAATCACTCTAAACTCTGAAAGAGAATTTAATCTCAATATTATAATCCCTTTATACTAATAACCGATGCTGAGTCCGAGCTTGGGGCTTTTTTTTGGCCCGAGTTCACCACGGAAAGTGGCGTTCGTCGGGGTTGCCCTCTCTCTCTCTCTGTTTCTTTTCATAGATCTGATTATGGAAACAGCCCTATCCTCGTGCGAGGATAGTGGCATCGATTTACTTCCAGGTGGCAGGCTGTCTGATCTGGAGTATTCAAACGACATAGTGTTGTTGAGTGCAAATCCAGGTAAGTTGCAAGCTTTTTTGGATAATTTGAGTGCTAGTGTAGCCATGTTTGGTATGCGTTTGGCACCTCCAATGTGCAAAAATGTTACTTCAGGACTCGGTTGGTCCAGCACCCAGCCTCACTCTAACTGTGAAGTAATAGAGCAGGTGGATAAGTTTTGTTATTTGGGCAGCTACATCTCAACCGGTGGACGCATCACGGATGAAGTGTCAGCTCGCATACAGAAGGCTCGGTTGGCATTTGCTAACTTGAGACATCTGTGGCGCCGTCGCGACATCCGGCTGTCTGTGAAGGGTCGAGTGTATGCCGCGACAGTTCGGCCAGTTCTGCTATACGGTGCAGAAACCTGGCCATTAAGAAAACAAGATAAAGAAAGACTGTCGGCGTTTGAACACCGCTGTCTACGCAACATTGCACGAATCTGATGGGGTAGCCGGATGAGCAATGCTGAGGTTAGGGGCAGAGTTTGGGGTAAATACGGTCGCCCACTGGAGCAAGTGGTCGACTTCCATAGATTACGTTGGCTGGGACATGTGTTACGCATGTCACCAGGTAGGTTGATACGGCGAGCGATGTTTGCTGAGGCCGGTAGTAGTTGAAAAAACCAAGGGTGGACAAGCTAAAACCTGGCATGAGGGTATGAAAACCCTAATCAGGAGTCACCTAGGTCCCGTTAGACGCCCTGCATGAGCACCTCGGGATAATCGTACCCGATGGTTAGAGACACTGAGTGATATGGCTGTGTCGTAAACAGTGGTGTTCGTGTATCTTCTCAATTTCTCTGCAACATTAGTCCACTGAAATTATGAATTTTCTCTATGATCTTACTTTCAACCTTTCCTGTCTTTCTACCTCCTAATGTTCATCCAAATGGGCAGCCAAAGGACAGTAACCAAAACCAGCTCACGGAGGTACATGGTTAATCGCTGTACAAACTGAACCGAACTCAATTGAAATATAGTTTAAGATTTTTTGGGGAGAATGTTTATTACTAAGTAAAACTTTCATTTCAAGACAAAGCTTCTGTTTAATCTGATACAAATTTCGTGGTATCGTCTAGATTTTGTTCGATCTTTCATTGATCGCCATATAACAGCACAGTTCCGAGTTTTCACCATGAAGAAAACAATGAAAACGGTTGAAGTATGACGAAAAATTTGACATCATCTGATGTAGAGTTTCTCTTATTTATCGATTATATTGAGCTTCAATTCAACACAAGTATTGCAATCCTCCGGAACGTAATTCATGCTATGCATATGGTAATGTCAACAAGCAGTCAGATAATTTTCATGAGAACAGTATTCTGCTCCTTGAATAGAATTGCTTCCGTCATAGGACAGAATTTTGAATGAACGGTGATAACTTGTTTTATTCTGACCTGATATTCAGTCACAGTAGATGCTTAGAATTTGGTGCCTAACTCAGGGCTCCTCAACTATTCAACCCTGATGGGGCTCGTTTTAATGAATTATGGGACAGTGTTTAGATAGGATCAAACTCTAATAAATCTCTCCGTTCGAATTTATCTCTAACGAGGCAAACCTCGCTAGGTCTCAAAAGAACATCTTTTGCTTTTTATTTTTTTAGAAGGTAAACGTGATCCACGTTTCAAACGGTCACAAAATAAGTTTTGATGCTTGAGATTCCTTGAATCCGCACTCAAATGGAGTTTTACAGCTAAAATGTGAACGTATCGTGCAAACTAATTTATTTAATCAAGATCTTCCTCCTGATATTTCTTTGAATATGTTCAAGATGTCGATGAATAAATAATTAAAGTTGCGTTTTGAAAGGATATACGTACTAAGGCACCGTATCTCTGCGGACGTGTATGAAATTCAGATTGTACATTCAACACGATCCATCAACGAAGACCTAGAGCTGCTAAGTTTCCGATTGTTCGGCGGAGTTCGGCAATAGACAAGAAACTGGACTATCTGAGCTGAGTAGGTCTTGAATCGTTGCACCTGAGAAGCAATGATTGGTAATATCCATGGAGCTGACTTATTATTGAGGCGGAGAATGTGGCGTAAACGTGAACCAGTAAAACATCACGAGATGTTCATAGTTATAAAAATAACAACAATAAATTATCTTCAAGCAAGGTGGGTTTGTCCATGCCTTTTGTTTCTTTTTGAAAATACAAGTATACTACTCTTGAGTAGGTAACTTGTTTGTACCAAAAATAGAATAAGTTTTGCATGTATCACGCAGGTTTTTGTTGGCCATCACACGTGGAATGGATTTGGAAGTGCCGTAATTTTCCCAAATAACTGCCATTACAGTGTCTCACTCGAGGCTTCTCTTGGACGGCGTTTAGATCGTAATATGTAGTTTGCTCACATTTATACAATCGCTCGATCGACGAATTTCAAAACTGCATCCATGCAGTTTCCACCAAAACAATCCGGATATGAATAGCATTTCATTTGATTTTCGTCCTCCGGGAGAAGTATGGCTGCTCGACGAACGAGATTTGTCTACTTAGAGCGTCATATTCGGATTAGCCTGTTTGAGGATTCGCATGCACTGTTAATGGTCTTGGTTGCGTGTTTCACTCCTTGAGAGGTCGTCAATTCCCCAACCCGGGGCTTTGGGGTTTGAGTCTTGACAGGGACAAAAGTGCGTATTACTGACGAGTCCCAAAAAGCTTTTCATCGCATGTTTGTGTATCTTCGTAATTATTTAGTTACAGTGTCAGGATGTGCCTAATCCAGTAGCAGCATTTTGCACTTTGGAGGTGCATATCGCACTACACCTGTCTTGCCCTAGTCGCATAATTTTGCCAATCTACATTCCAGGGCTGAGAAAAGCAACCGGTATAACCATGAAGCATGAGTCGTATGATTTTCGGGTTGGCCCACCCAGTTTTCATGTCACGTTAAAACCGCGGTGGCAGATACAAGCAAAACTGAATGAAATACAGTAAAATGTCTTCTTTGGTTTTTGATCGGTCTGGTACAATGGAACCGAAATGCCTTTCCATGCCCGGGAATGTAACCAAATTGATCATCAAATCAATTTAGTATTTGTGATATATGCATTCGATCCGCTCCAGTTACTTTGTCCTCCATGATAAATAAAAAAATGTTCAGCCACTAGTTTCCTAATCCACGTTTATGCGTCCCTCTCTACTTCGGGAAGATATTGGTGGCATGATCATCGCTGAAATGAATGAACTACATGGATTACTTCGGAGTTATGAGAGAACAAACACAAATTTGTCTCCACATATCCAATCTTGTTCAGGCGTTTATCTCATTCAACCAGTTGTCAATTAGGTTCATTTGCATCCTTGACAATGGTCATTTTTCAGACGACGTAGCAACCAAATCATGATACATAAGTTTCGGAAATGTAAAAACCATAAATATAAAGTCCACAGAACACGAGAACCATACGAATAAAAGTCAACACTTATGCCTTTATATCGCTTACCATTTCTGGATTTTTTTTCTGTTGGAACGTGAAGGAACAACAGAAAAGCAACCGGAATCTGCGTGCAACAGAGCTTCTGGTAGTTTCTTCATTGCACTCTCTCCTGTTTTAACCTAACATCAGTTTTCCTCTAGTCGTAGCCGGTGCTCATGGTGGTAATTTGTCACGATGAGACTACATCTTGACGTGGTGTGATAACTTATGCACCTCTATGACCCAACGAACTACACAGGATGGCTTTTGTCGAGCCAAAGATCGAATCATGCCTGGAAGGTCAATGGGTAGAGGTTAGACAAAGTCCACTTTCCTGGTCCTCCAGGTTGAGGTTCGACTTGAGTCGGCGTCTCAGTCGGTAAAACGTGTTGGAGGAGTAATTGATCCAAGCTAACGGGCTTCCAATCCGCCTTAACCGCTGCCTTGTGGTTAGGTTCTTGTCAGAACCAAAGGCTTTGGCTGAGAACCCTAATCGTTCTCCTGCTTAGTGGCTTTACATCCTGACAGTACCCGTCCGTAAAGCTCCAAGGAACACACAAACAAAAAATAATTTCATACTGCTTCGGTCGTCTCGATGGATAATCAGGACCGCCCTGCCCATTGCATCGAGCGGGGTGGGTAGTGATAAGTGGGCTACGGCTCATATATCCCAACCCTATCGCTTTACCCTTTCTTCAGACCCGTAACATTCCCCCAAACAACTTGGTCGTCATTCGCCTAAGCTCGTTGCCAAATAGCACTATAACTAGTTTCCCTGTAAATAAAGTGCAGATTCTGAAGCATCGTCAACCTCTCAATCTGGGAGCTTTCAACGTGAGGACTTTTATGCAGGTAGGTCAACAGGCGTGTCTTGCGCGTACAGTGCAGTCTCTAGAAATCGATATCTGTTGCGTATCGGAGACACGAATTCAGGATCCTAGTATTATAAGCCACCTGAGTGTGCCGGGTCTGTCCTCGAGGTGTTTCTTTCGCACATCAGGAGACCACGAAGCCCGCTCGCTGGGAGCGTGGTGTAGGGATCGTACTAAACGATAAGGCTGAAGCCTCTATGATAGATTGGATACTCGTCAATGGTCGTTTGTGCGCAATGAGGGTACAGGGTTTAAGTTAGCGTATGCACCAACCAACTACAGTCCCGCTTCACAAAAGGACGAATTTTAAGACAAACTCGCCCAATTGTTTCGGTTTAGCCTCGACTCTGATATTATAGTGCAGACAGGTGATTTTAACGCGCAGGTTGGAAAACAGCGCACCCGAAGCCTGTCTAGGAGGGCACTTCGCCCTCCGCGCCCAGCGAACAGACAACGGTGACCGACTACTTCAGTTCTGCGCGGATCACTGGCTGTTCTTATTGAGCACCAGCTTTCGTCGAACGGTTACATGGTGTTCTAGTTCAACGGGAAAATTGACCACGTAGTTGTAAGCTACCGTTGGCGTTGGTCAGTTCAAAATTGCAAATCTTATTGGATCACCTGCGTTGAGTCGGACCATGCACTAGTTCTGTTACACTTCACTCGGCAGAAATCGCCTCCTCAGTTAGCTCATCATGGTCTGCGCACGTTATGAGGAGAAGCTGGGATAAGAGCTAGCATAACCGCGACATAGTGGAGTAGACCAACCGTTCAATCAGATTATATTTGCGATGCACTCATCAGCAAACTTTGCTTATGGGACTGAGCCCGAAGTTCGCCGAAGGCATTGGATCTCTCAGGAGTCAGTAATCCTAATGGATCAAAAGCGAAAGATCCCAATCTTCCAGGATCAACATAAGGACCGGTGTCACCTGCAATGTCAACTCAGGAAAATTGGTGGGTACAAAAAGTTAGTGAAACGGCGATAGCTTCTGCTTCAGGGATTAGTCAAAGACTGTTACACCCGATACGCAGCACTGGAGGTCGTCACATACCGGTCAGTGAGACTATTTGCGGTAAAAGTTGACAGAGTATCCACAGTAAAGAGCAGCGACTTGATCACTGGGCAGAGTATTTTAGTGAACAGTTCAATTGGTCCAGTGTTAATGTGGTCATTCCAGCAATTGCGGCGGAAATCCCATGGGTGGTAACATGTGAGCCCCCATCAGAATCGGAAGTATGAAGCTGCATTCAGTCACTAAAGAACGGGAAGGCTGCGGGACTTGATGAGCTTCTCCCTATTCTTTTCAAGGTGGGAGGCGATTCTCTTGTAGACTCAATTACTAGCTTACTTCGCAGCATTTGGACGGAGGAATGTATCCCTTCTTCCTGGGGTGAATCGTTGATCGTCCCAATCTTCAAGAAGGGATCACGCAACGACTGCGCTAACCACCGTGGGATTAGTTTAGTTCCGCTAACCACAAAATTGTTGACTTCTGTGGTACTTCGCCGCCTGACATCCGCCAACAACAAGCCGGATTACGACCGGGTCGCGGGTGCATCGACCAAATCTTCACTTTGCGTCAAGTCCTCGAACTGCGTCACACATCGTCGGCCAACAATCGCAGTGTTCCTTGACCTAAAGGGAGCCTTCGATTTAGTTGACTATGAAGATCTTCTGGGGTCGATGCTGACGTGATTGGAATTCAGATGAGTTCTTTGTGAGGATTATAGATTGTGTTCAGCCCTTTTTGACAGTTGGGAACAATGATAGGTTTGCTCCAATCAACTGAAACCTCTTTAGTTTCCAAAACATTGCGAACAGGATGAATAATTCTGTTAATAATGCATTTTCCCTATTCCTCTAGGCTGCTGGTGGCAACTTATCAGGGTCCGACTTTTTAAGACGTTTTAGGAAATTGAGTACTTTAAGGACTTCAGTTTCATCGGTAGGGTCAAGTGGTGGGGAGAACTGAACCCGTTCTTCAATTGGCGTAGTGACTTGAGATTTGAAATGTACGGCGCAACGTTCCAGTTGACACTGTATTGCATGAACGGAGATGTATCACGTACAACGGGTGTTTGAGCACGGATCCGGGGACACCAGTCCATTGCAAATCAGCCTAACTGCCAGGCCTCGCGTTCTCTCCCTAACCCTGTGGTAAGCTCGTGTCACACAGTGACGTGCGCTTTACTAAACCCGGAATGAGTCGCTTTGGTTGGGCAGTCGTGTGGAATTTACAGAGGTATAGTGGTCTTGGTGCACAGCTTATATGCACTTCTCTTTTCCCCATGCACTTTTTGGCTTAACTGTAAATACACACAGAGGTCATGTAAAATACAGTAATACAAATTTCTACCATTCACGCAATACCGAAGTATTGAGTGTACTAATCTGTCACACTTTGTTTTTCTGTCCAATTATTTAGCTTTCCTATCTTGTCTGAATAGTAGACGTGTTTTCATTGAATGGGCGAAATTTGAAGAGACTACAGAATCGAAATTTTGAAAGCACATTTATTTGGATAATTTCATAGAGTACAGTTGAGGCAAAATAAATTCGTGAGTCAACGCTTCGCAGCCAGTATAGTATGAATTACCCTTACTCATCGTTCACTCTCGTCACGGCACTAGTGTAGAAATCGCATAAAAACATCTGAATTGCGGAGAGAAATGTCCACGTTTCACAACTGCTGGCATACAGTCAGCAGCCAATCCCACTTGTTACGTGACCGCGACTACCGTTTTCTTCACAATAATCAGTGTTTGTGAGGAAGATACCAGCTGGTTTAAAGACCAGTTTTGAGTGTGCAAGCTCATTTGCGCACATAGCGATAGAACGACGAGCGACTTGTGTTATCCAGCAGCCGAACACGTTCCAGTTGAGCGCAGGAAGACATTGAATCCCACTTTCAGAGCAACTGTATTTCTAACCAAGCAAATCGAGCTTTAGTTGTCAACTGCACAGCATATAACGATACTTTGCATCCACTAAATACACAAATCATCAAAGTTATGTTCAGCTGAATACCACGGTTTTTTCAGAACAGCTAATCCATTTTTTCTATTAATTGTTGTTACCAACCTCTAGTTTTCTCAAGCACATTGAATATGGTTAATTGTGATCGGCCTTCGGAACAGTGCCAGCTGTGAACCTCAGTCCGCGGTCGATTGTTGCATGTAGTACTTTTAACATCGAACTCTGTCTGTCTTTTTTATCAAAAGTATCTTGATTGATGGAGCAAAACCATACCAGTGCAGTACTATTCCACTAAATTAACCATTGATCAGTGCGTAGATCGTCAATCTACGAGATAAGGCCATCGTACTTTTATCTATCGTGGCTCTAAACCGGTCCCCATATGTTTCTCTTCTGTTTTATGTGAGTATAACCCATTCCCATTATTCCGTATATACTGTACACCTTCTCCAAAATATTGAATAGTTCTGCTCCAAAGCACTCCGAGTTTACCACTTGTCACCGTTCAACCGCGTGATACACTCGGGCAGGTGGTTGAAACACGAATATTCGTGATCAGTTTTCAAGACCGGGCCCTCAGTACAAAATGCATAATCATCCAATGACTGCTGCTCCTGTGGTCTCTTGTGGATTGCCAGCGACTAGTATGCTCGTGATCTTGCGAATGGCCTTTACACTCAATCTGCAAGGTGACTGAGGCAACCCAACATTAATCACATGTCCAGCAAATCATGCACATAATGCATATTCAATTGAAAATGGCAGCGCTAAGGTAGTGCACTACGTCGATGATATTCATGTCTACTTTTCACATAACACATTTTCTGTATCTCTATGCTGTCGGTTTCCTTTCGGATTTATAGTGCGTGGGTTTTAGATTAGTTTGATAGACATATTAGCTTTAAAGTATCCAGTGGCCGAGCTCTCGTAGCTCAGTGGTTAGAGCACTGGTCTAGTAAACCAGGGGTCGAGAGTTCAATTCTCTCCGGGGGCACCGACCTTTTCGCTCATTCCGTCCGGCGATAAAACTTGTTTCAGTGCATATTGTGTTGCGGGCCGGTTTTTACCAAGGATATTTCAATACATGGAGTTGCGACGTTCGTTTACCTGATCCACACCAGATCCTTCATGTGAAAACGTTTCGGCCCAGAACAGTCTGAATTCCCTTTGCGGATCAACGAGTGCATTAGGGGACGTGAACTGACGCAGGATCAGTTGGTCTGCCGCTGGTCTTTCGGCTGTCAAGTTGGATGAAGAACATTTGGAGCGCGGACGGAGAGGCGAATGGCAGCGTCTTCAAGGTTAAACTGGACGAAGCCACGCAGGAGAGTTGGTCTGGTGACGATATCTAGTCAGCCCAGTGGAGTATAACGTGATTAGGTTAATACGGGACAACTCCCACTGCCCTTCCAACTTGAAGACTCCAGATTTCAGCCCGTGCTCAAAAGAAGAGCACATCTGTTTTTCACTATCTGAAAGCCAAGGGTTCCAGTGAAAACCTCCTATTATATACAGACTACTCGTAAGTAGTATGAATGCGATGATACATAAAGTGCAAATAAAAGAGCTTGGAACTTGGTCAGAACGTCTCACGTGTTTGGATAACACTCATATGCCGGAAAATCTTTTCGATACCCGTTTCAATGCTAGAGGTAGAACCAGTTATGGTGATTTACTTTATCTTATTATTCCTAAATGAATCCTGCCTATCTGACAGGGATCTCCAGTATGGAAAGTGCCATTAACTCCATCAAGTGGAAATTTGTTTTCTATGTCCTGCAAAAGTCTCTAATCGAAATAACACCGTTTTCTTATACCGGCCATATCGGAACGCACCTGTGAATCGTACTACCGGATTCACACAAGTTCCTCGGTTGTTGAAATACACAATTATAACTGTTATGTGGAGCGTTTCTCTCCTTTACATATTCCACATAAGCACTTCCTCCGTTTTCTTGCAGAAGCCACAGAGTTCACGCTGGTTCATGCTGAAAGCACAAATTAGTAGACATTTAAATAACTTCACTTCAGGTTCCAACTCACAATTGCTAGATCAGACTGAGCATTGCAAAAAACTAAACTGTAGATTGCCAAATACAAATTAGACATTTCTGTAGAAGGCCACATGAGCCACCTAAATAAAATATAGCGAGACAGACGTTCTAATTCAATAAACCTAGAGACTTTAATGGACATGATTGTTCGAGTGCATAAAATGTACAAACTTGTGTTAGGATTAGAATTTAGGGTCAATACAATAAGCTGTGGCGTATATCTGAGGACAACTATACCTAGTATACTTTAAGGCTCCGGTTAGGGTTCCCAAAGAAAAACCTCTTTGTCGGTGTGAGCTATCGCGAAGTATGTCGTGCTCTTAGGCACCCATTTGGAAAAATCTCTTTCCGATCTATCTAGCTCTCAGTCCCAACTAATGACAGACACCTCCTGTTTACGCCGCCCATTCAATATCACTCAGTGTTTTACAAACCAGGTCAGACAATTAGAAGTTACAGGAGTTTTAAAACCAAAATTATTTTTTCCACTTAGCCGCGTTTAATATCCTCACACTCTATCAGATGGATGAACAAGATGCCTTGGCTAGAACCGTTGAAATTTTCAATCTAAATGTAGACTGTGTCTCCGAAACACACATATAAGACCCTACTGCAATCATCTCCCTGCGTTCTCCTATCTCGACCTCACGCTTCACCCTTCGTGAATCAGGCGCTTCGACGTCCAATGCTAGCGTGTTGTTGCTGTTGGGATTGAGCTAAGTGCCAAGGCTGAGCGCTTGCTTCTTGACTGGATCCCACTCAGTAACCGACTGTGCGCTGTACGTCTCAGTTCATCACGGGTCAACTACAGAACGAAGCGTCGATGCTTATTCGTCGTATCGGTGTATGCACCGACCGAGTGGTCGCCGGAGACTTCAATGCTCAAGTGGGATTCCTGGACGATCAGAACGGCTTCTTGGTGGATCGCATGCAATCCCAGCAAACCGGACGGACAACGGCGATCGTCTATTTCAACTCTGCGCTGACCACGGATTTTTCCTGGAAAACACGAACTTCTCCCACAAGAAAAGACACCGCCTTACATGGAAACTGCCAACCTCTTCACAGCGCTGAACCTAAATCGACCACGTCGCCATCGGTTACCGCTGGAGGGGATCAATTCAAGACTGCCGCTCTTACTGGCCAACATCTGTGGATAAGGATCACGCCTTTCTACGAGCCAAATTCTTCTTACGCCTGGTAAACAACCGTAAAAGCCAACAGCAAGGATACCCACGATGCAACGTCAGCGATTGGTGCAAATCGATCTTCGAAGGGGAATTCTCCGATCGCCTATCAGCTCAATCACCAGGCGAAGGACTGAATGAACATTGTAAGCAAATTAAGGAAGCTTTGCAAATATCGATAAAAGCAACTTCGGATCCTGGCGCAGGCTCCAAACACAAACGATGGATCTCGTCCGCCTTGCTGGACGCCCGCAGAACCCTCCCTCCTGGTGCCACATATGACACAGCGCGCAAATCCCTCAAACACCAGGTCATCAAGAGCCTGAGGAATGACCGCGATGATTGGTGGATAGGAAAGTGCAACGAGCTGGAGAAAGCTGCGGCTATTGGTAATAGTTACAATCTTTCCCGTTTAATTAGGACTATGTGCCCTAGGAAAATAGGCGTAAGTGAGGTAATTAAGGAATCCAATGGCCAACTGATTTACGATCAGCAAATGCCGTTTTGATCGATAAGCTGATAGGCTCAGTTCAACTGAATCCCCATTGACATCTGAACTATCACCCTCCACCACAACTGCGCAAATACTACCAGTTGATGCCAGTGCTCCCTCTGAAATGGGGGTTTCCCGGGAAACAAGCTATCGCAAAAGGCATAAGGCTTCCGGCCCAAACTGTCTGTCCCCATCGGCTTTTAAGGATGGAGGCGCAGCCTTGGTTTCGGAGTTAACAAAGATCCCGGGATCAGTGTGAGGGAGGGAAGAGGTCCCAACTGAATGACGTGAATCGGTCATCATACGGATTTACAAGAAAGGTGATAGATCCTCTTGTGAAAACCATAGCGGGATTAGTTTAATCAACATCGTCTCTAAACTTCTCGCTGGCATCATACTCCTCCGGTTGTCT
>UZAN01050867.1:0-10612 GCA_900618425.1 Echinostoma caproni | reverse complement strand
AGATGCAGTTACCAGAAGATTAGACGAGGGGCACAGGGTAGATGTATGTTATCTTGACTCGGTCAACCAACGCCTGCTATTAACCAAAATATAGGCGTTTGGTATAAGGGATAAATCCACCAATGGCTGAGGGACTTCGTCACCAACAGGACCTTCTACGTCAATGTAGATGACAAGTGCTCCCGTACAGCCCATGTCACAAGTGGTGTACCCCAATGCCCTGTGCTCGGTCCCTTGTTGTTCCTACTATTCGTAAATTACCTTGCTATGTTGTTGAGATCGCCCACTTTTTCTTCGTCGATGATGTCATGATGGTTGGATCTAAAGGAAGAGAAAACTTTAAAAGTGACATAACTGCTGTCCTCAGTTGGGCGCAGAAGTGGGATTTGCCGCTGAATACTGGTAAAAACCAGTTGCTATCGAGGACTGGCGACAGCTGAACAGTGATGCAGGACCAGGGGTTGGTTATGATAGAATCTGTAACTAAGGCTAAAAACCTAGGCAGCATCGTGACTTCCGATTTCCGTTGGGCCGAGCAGTGCAGGGCAGCCGCAACAAACGCTCGCAGAGAACTCTTCGGACTGAGGTCAGCACTGTCATACAGAAAACAGGAAATGTTCGTGCCCCTGTGCAAAGCTATAGTTAGACCTCATCTCGAATACTACGTGCAGGTATGGTCAACCTTCTTCAAAAAGGATGCTACCTGCTTAGAGGGAGTTTACAGTCTCGCAATGAGAATGGTTTAAGGTCAAAGAGGGAAGTCGTATAATCAGAGACTTCATGACCTGAGGCTCTTTTCTCTGGAGAGGAGAAGACTCCGGGGTGACCTCATCGAAACCTTTAAAATAATGAAGGGTTTATCAGGTTTAGGCCCGGAGAATCTGTTTCAGGAAAACCTCGATTCGAGAACAAGGGACCACTAAAAAACTACGAAAATCTCAGACCAGGCCACTAGTAAGGTAACACTTTTTCGGTAATCGGGTAGTTAACCTATGGAACCAACGGCCAGAAGAGCTTATAGAACAACCTTCGGTTTAAACCTTCAAACTAGCTCTAGATCGAAGGTGGGACGAAGTAGTTTGTGGGTTGAGCAGTGATTTAGCTCTTCCATTAGGGCATCTGAACCCTCACGTACTTTAACTTCTCTCGCCGAGCAGGTGAGAGTTGTTCTTTCCCTTCTTTTTTAGCAGAAGAACTGACGGATTACTTGATACAGCCGTGTGTGCCGGATCTGTGCATACCATTGAAAGAAATCTGGATGCTCGATTGGCCCTAGCCATTTTCTGAGTTGTGCAAACTGAACTGAACTGAAGCTTACAGGTTGTCCTTTTATCACCTCCAGATCTCAACGGCTCTTACACCTGACGCTAACTTCGGCACCCTCTCGCTACTTATATTGTCTCTGATTCCACTCCTCATTCTTCACGCTTATCTCATTCCCTAGAAAAGTTCAAACGCTTGAATCCCCATTCGTTTTTAGGATTTTGCAGGCTTATTCGTTTTATGGCTTTAGTTACTGGACAGACTGTCCGTTAGTGGCTAACAGATAACAACTGTGATCCTGCACGCACGAAGTGGAATCGGTGTCTGCAGGTCGGGACAACCGAGTCTATCTCTAACGGAAGAGAAATTTCATTTCCCCTTTGTCGCATCGCTAGAGGATTGCAGTAGCTCACCGTCGCAAGAACCTGGACACCGGTATTTACTGTTACGGTCCTGGATACAAAACTGAAACTGAAACTGTCACTCAATCTTAGTGTTTATACCTAGTCACCTCGGAGTCTTCTTCTTTCCAAGGAAAACAGTCCTAGATCCTGCGGTCTTTGCCTATACGGCTTCTTTCGCTGTTCTTCGATCATCCTTGTGGCTCATCGTTGGAATCCTCGAGACAAGCAGTGTCCTTTTTAAAGAAGGGAGACAAGGCTTGTAAACAATACTCTAGGTGAGGTTGAACAATTTTCTTGTGTAGCAGTAAGAGCACCCCGGTTTCCTGTATGTTAATGCTAACCGCACTCTAAAAGCTCTCTACAGGGGCGGTGCGCCGATGCGGCACACTTTTCTGTTAATTGATGGTCTGCTGTCACCAGGATTCCCAAATCTCTCGTCTTCTGCGTCGTTCCTAGTAAAAGGCCTCGTAGGTGCACCCCACGATAAGCTATTTGTCTCCAGTGATTAAGAGATTGTATAGTATTGTATTGTATTGAACATTTTGTGGTTATATACAGGCTTTCAGCAAACAATAGACTACCGTTACAATGCTGGTAAAAAAAAGTGGTGAAAAAGTGGGACGTAAAACTTGCAAAAATACTAGTTACCTATAAAGTGCATTAGAAAGCCCAGAACGAACACTTTTCTTGTCGGTATTTATCCGGACAAGATAGGGTACCAAAGAGTTTCTGTATGCATTTATATCAGACGAGATACATTTGTAATGATAACGGATGGAGGTTGGGATTTGCATGTATACAGGCCAGTGTAGAGGACGGGTGAAATCAGGTAGGATATTGTCAGCAACCTTCAAGCACGCATCAATATGGGCATTACACATATTGCGAATCAGAACAGATAATGTAACTTGGGAGACATGACTGATGATTGAGAGGCCACGCCTCAACAATTTGAAATCAGCCTTCAGCAAATCAGGGAAAATTACTGGGGGATAGCTAAGGAGTATAGGGGGGATACATTGTTGACAAAAAGCGTCTATCACCGACAAATCAGAACAGAAGTGGTGCAGTTATCTTATCTGGATGTCTTGAAGTCTTGAATTATTTCTTAGAAAGAGAGAACGTTCAACTTCAGAGCAACAGTTTGGGTATGTTAGGCCCAGCGAATGTTACTTTAAAGTGTGACATCCAAGTAATTCCGCTGGCTCACCCTGCTTATCGGCTTTCCATGAATATGTACATTGTCGGAAGGAAATGGGGAAGGGCATTTTTCAGGATTCAGATTAATACCGGATGAAGGTGAATACGGAACGACATAAGATAAGCTTGTGTTATATTAAAGCAGTTCTGATTGGCTAAATACGGAAACAAAAATATCGAAATCATCAGCGCACTTTAAATGTCGTACAGGGGAAGTGATAAGTAAGTCACTGACATGGGTAAAAAAGATAGAATGCTAAGATAGTACCTTGAAATGCACCCGAACTATGAGGTGATGCGTTTGATTGTCTTCTTACCAATTTAAAATACTGATATATTTCCGAAAAATAATCAGCAAGTCACTCAAGAAGAAAAGTTAGACAACCAAACGATTGAAGCTTTTTAAGTAAAAATGGACGGGTCACCGAGTCAAAAGCGGAAGAATAGTCGAGAAACGCACGGTGCACATATTTGGCTTTCTCCTTAAGGGACTTAAAGATGAAGATAACTAGAGAAGAAGCGGCATCCAATGTAGATCGGTTATGTTTATATGCAAACTGATAGGTGTCATTGGTGGTGGTATTGTATAACTGAAAGCGAAGCAGAAACAAATGCCCCAACAATTTCAAACCATTGAAAGTAAGTATTTGACCTGAAATGCTTCTTTGAGGATGGAAGTAATTCTCACTGGGCGACAGCTATCCGGAATAGTTTGGAGCTCAAGTGAATATCAGCTAAATGTGCAAACATTTGAGACAGTAGGAGGATAGAACATAAGTCATCTCGACCAGGTGCATTCGACGCATTGAGAGAACACTTGTTTATACATCTACAATCACAATAACAATGATATATTTCACGACAAAAGTCGTGAGGCATGCTGAAGTGTACGATCACATGTACAATAAAAAAAATAGAACATTTGGGTCAACAGAGTTTAGTAGGGTTAAGAAACAGTGGAACACTGTTATGGTTACGCGCGACAAACAAAGAGAACCACAAAACGGTCAATGGAAATTTGATTCATTCGGGAATTGATAAAAGAGAAGGTGAGTAAAGTAGCACATTTCCGATAGTTTGTAGTCTTGTAGGTATGGAGAAGAAAAGTCACAGAGGCGGAATTGGAATAATTAAAAATGTCTATAGAAGTCAATGACTTGTGCTATCGAGGACTGAGTTCGATCAGGGACGAGAAATGAAAAAGGCGACTGTCGGACACGGTAAATAATGTCAAACGTTGATTGTGGGGAGGTAAATAGAGACAAAGCCTGAATGGATGGAGGTTTTGAATGCTTTTTGTGTATGTACGTGCCGGGACATTTGTGTTTGGAGAATACGGATATATAAAGTTATGCCAGTACGACTAGCTTCCAAGTGATGTCACTGTTTGTGCGAGGGTGATCGGGTCAGGACGGAGAAAAGTGGTTTCAGACTTCGCCAGATGTTCTATCATCATGGTCTTCAAGGTTTTTTCTGGTCCTGCTTTCCAATTTTCCGGTTCCGCGACCTTTTTCCAAGAAGGTTACCTGAAAAAGGATAACAGTAGAGAAGGGGTGCAGTAACCGTTTGCAGTACGACACACCGAAAGTTCAAGAGAAATTATAAACATTATTAACACAATGGAACGGAGAGCTGATTGCCTTTCAGGGACAGAGGACTAGACTTTGTTTGAAATCGTATTTTCTGGGCACATCAACTACTTCTTCGGAAGGCTACTCTAAAGAGGGATGACGCTCTGGGTGGAGGAGCACTGTCAGAATAATGTATAAGTGCGCGGTTTGAAGAGTTTCATTCTATTTCCATGAGAATTATCCATACTAGTGCGCAAGACGAAGTCGTTGATCCTGTCGGTCATGAAGAGATTATGCAGTAGGGAGACGTCCTCTCTTTTCCGACGGATTTCGATAGGGCACTGATTCAAAATGGAAAAATGTTTGAAGTAAATGCTGGATGATAAGCCATGCATAAATGTTGGCACTTCCCGTTGTACACGCTCAAGCTCCGCATAGTCGCCCACCAAGTGAGGGTGGGCAATTTGATTCCAAAATTTTATTAATGGTCTGATAAACGTGCTATGGAGAATCTGAAAATTGTCTCTACTTATTCTGGGGAAAGAAAGTTTTAGGAAGTTTATGATACGCAAGACGGATTTACTGGTTTTTTTTGGTGATATAAGAACGAGAGTGACCTGGACAACCATAAACCAAGGACCTTTTGATGTTCCATGTCGTTCATGGTTATGGAAGCGCTAGCCCTGAAAGTTTGCACAGGGACCCTTCCAAATGACCTACTGATGCAGTTGTCGTCATTTATTGGAAGGTTCCGGTCCGTAGACAAGTTTTGATCGCATTCATTGCTGATTGGACAGTCACAGGATCGGTGTTCCAAATGATCACATTGTCAGCGAACATTGCGACGTTGGCTCCAATCCTATATTGTAGGTCATCACTATATATAAGGAAGAGGGGAAGGCCAAGAACGGAGCCTTAACGAAACTCTTTTAGTGACTAGGTGGTTGCTGACAATAATAATAATAATGATAATAATAACGGTATATTTCACGAAGCCCGTGAGGCATGCTAGTGCGCATGATCAAATGTACAACAATGTAAAAAAGTGACAGTTTAGACAGAAATTAATTGTACAGATGGGGTAAGAACGGGTACAAAAGAAATCGTCACCATGCATTGCGGTGAAAAAGAAATACAAAGCGGACAAGGGCATATACTGCAGTACTGAGGGTGATTTGATATGGAGATCACAACAATGTAAACGATTGTCATATAAAGAACATTGTTGGCATACAGTAAAAACAGAATGAGACCAAGGACTGATCCCTAAGGGACCTCACTGCAGGCTGCAATCGTTTCCGAGGTTTCCTGCTCAACCCTCAAACAGAACGTCCTCTCATGTAGGTATACTTCGATCCACCTCACAACCTGCTGATTTATCCGCATGGCTTCCAGCTTGTCCAGAATTAACTTGTGGTTGACCAGATCAAACGCAATCTTAGAATCAAGGTAGCATAATTCGACTCGATCGCCTAAGTTTGAGCTTCCTGTGACCTCATCTATAAATCACAGAATGTTTGTGAGGTACGATTTCTTGTTTACAAAGTCGTTTTTGGTGTAACTCAGAAATAGACCGTCGAACAAAGCGCAGCCAAAAACGGATCTCAAAACGCCAATAAAATGATTGATCCGGCAAAATTATAAGGTACTGTATTAATAAACGAGCAAATAAAAAAAGAAAATGTGCAAACCCCAAAATGATTTCAGAACAGCTCGAGAACAAGAGCTAAGTGTTAAAAATGAGTCCGGACTGTAATAGCACTCTTAATTATACGCTTTACTGGAACGAGTCAAAAGTAAGCCAGCAGGTTACGACTAAAACAAATGGGGTCCTGGCGAGGCACAGACAAACAAAGTCAAATAACGGAGATAAAGATAAATAAAGATAAATATACAATCGGAGTAGAGCATCCAAATGTTCATGTCTGTACGGGGGGGGATGGTGTTGGACGAGTGAAACATCAAAATTATGAAATTAGCATAAGGGTGGTTTATGTTTAAACAGTTCCACGGAGCAAATAATGCGAACAGATATTGGCAAACAAGCTCGTTTGCAATGTGTCTTGAGTATACTATTACAACACACTAAATTTGACTAGTAACCGAGAAGGATTTACAGAGGAAAAGTGGGGAAATTAAAGTATTCGGCAGTGTGTATCATATTTGGCCCCAGTTATCATTTTCTTCCATGTTTTATGACACTTTTTGGCAATGCGGCCATGATTGTTTTTCATGTGTTGTCCAAAAATCCTTCCCAATCCACACTAAGCCCATTTGACGTAACTCTGTTTTTGCGTTGCTTGCTTAGTGACGTATTCTCACTCACAAACACCCATACATAATTGTTTATCTGTTGACTCGATGCGCGCTGCATTTCAATTTGGCGTAGATAGAGAACGTGATTGACCGGTTGGCTCTCGTTGAAAATCATATTTGGTTCTCGATTGCTTAAGTGCTGTTGGCCGCATATTTGAGGTTTGTATTGTTGTTCTTTTATAATGACTTCTGAAGTTTAATTTTATTTTTATTATTTCTTGAACCGTACAAATATTTTCACAACTCCGCTACCCAACTTTACAAGATAAGCTGAAGGAAACCAACACACCCTTAAATGAATGAGATAGGCGTCAACGTCACCTAGAAGTGGTACCGTAAGACGCAGCGCCCTAAATCATACGGGTTAAAGGCACCGGTGGCGGCGCAGAGTCGCCGACAAGCCCAGCAAACAACGAATGAGCCACAAATAGTGGTTTGTATGGGTGAACAGCAATGCATCTTCTATGCTGCCCCTAATATATGTTTTTACACATAAACACTGATGGAAGAACTACCATCTCTACCTTGAGCGCAATACCAAGGGGTGAACTTCCCCCTCCTAGCTAGAGAGTGTTGCCGATAGGCCCGAATCTCTCTCTCAGCCGTGGGGTGCCCGGCTCCGAAGCGATACCTGTCTCTTACCCTTCTTTTTTATTCTATTCAAATGACTGATGATTATGTTTGACTGAATACTTCATCCAGTCGTATGGTATAATGGTACTGTAATTGCTCCTCAAAGAACCTCCATCTACCTCAGCCTGCTGTAATCAGATTTCTACCTCACAACACTAGTTGACTTCGATTCAAGGCGGCGTCAGGTGCCAGTGCTCAAAATGTTGCTAAAAAACGAACACCTAGTGATTAAGCACTCGATTTAGTGTGAAACAGCATACCAACTATCATCTGTCTCCCAGATTATTTTCCGCAGGTAGTCAAACGACGCTTAGCCAATCATGTTCGATGCCAAACACAGTTGAATACATAATCATGATGGTGCTTAACTCACCCATGTTAAACGTTACTCTGGTTATCCGATCGTATATATCCATTATAATCATAGATTAAACTGATGGTTTTACATATATATATAGTCATGGTTATAACCATGTCTATAGTCATCCAGATCTGTATACTGAGCTGAATAACGCTATCCAGTTCAGAACAGAAAGAGTACTCTTTTTTGTTATTTTCACACTAGGGTATCAAGGACCTCCTTGATGAATATGTTTCGAAACCTGTTACAAGATTTCATGATTTTAGTGGTAGAAGCCTTTTTACATCAGAAAAATAATTTACGTACATGAACATTTTACCTGGAGACAAAATTTTGAATGCACGCGTTCAAAATAGGAACCTCGTATTCTCATCTTATTCACATTGAAAAGCGTATCTTTGTTGTTCATTATCTATAAAATAGCTTATCTTTATCCACTTGTCATCTAAGAACGACCATTTGTAAATCTTTGTGGACATTCCTTCACAAAGGGAACGTATTTTTCGTCCTGCTATAGAAACACTGATTTACCTTATCAATCAGCTTTTTATCTCTTTATATACTGTAAAACATGTAAAATGTCTATTATTTACCGCCAGGAACATTCTTTCATTTCTCGCATATCTACACAAATGACTCAATATACGGAAATGTATATCACGTTTTTGTATAATGACCTCCAAGTCAAACACCCGTTGCGCTACAGCGACCAATGATCGGTTCAAACAACGGTTTCTCGCAATCAGCCCCTCTGTAAACAAACAAATTTTATAACCACCACACCCTCCTCTGATCATTCATCCTGCTTTATTTGAACAAATTATCACTGTAACTTTACCCACTCAGTCGTGCGCAATCTACACGCTTCTCGATGTAAACCGAGAAATATACTATTATTATTAATCTGGTACCGTACAAGACTACGAATCAATCGTGTTTTGTTTTGAGATTAGTATTGATTTTGGCTACACGTCACTCAATTGCGATTTGGTTGACGTACCATGGGAGCTTGACTGCTTGCTTAAGTTGTTTCTAAACACACAGAAAGGGGGGTTGTGAAGATGGATGCTAACTGCCCTTGCCGTAGATAGAATGTGAGACCGCACGTGTCCAGACCGTTCCGTTTTAACTCTATACAGGGGTCGGCAAGGTTCGGTCAAGCTTACAATGTGATTAGTGTCGACAAGGTGCGACACGACTGCATTTATGATTGACTCAATTACTCCATTTCTCAACCACGTAAGATGATGCTTACGGATGCGCTCGAACTGACGCCTGGTTGTGACCAATATGCTTTGCTCTACAAAAGTAAGTTAAAGAGTAAATATAGAAAGAGGCAGCAGAATAGTGCACTCGATCCTTTGACCGTAGAAACACCAACGAGCTAGATGTGAATTGAGTTTAAAGCTTGGCTGCGTAGAGTGTTGTTGATGGTATTTGATAACTTTCCATGCACTATCACTGCCAACATATCGGTTTTAAATGGTTAAGAAATTTACACAGACTTTTCAGCTATTACCCTTTTGACAACCCTAATCACATTGTAAACGTGACTGAACTTTGCTCACTCCTGTATGGAGTTAAAACGGGACGGTCTGGACAGGTGCGGTCCCAAATTCTACCTACAGCGCAGGCAGTTGGTATTCGTCTTCACAACCTTCCTCTGTGTGCCTAGAACCAATTTGTGCACGCACTCAGTCCCATGACCGGATTGTCGATAGGCGGTTTATATCTGGGTTTATCGGAAGGATTTTCATAGATTGATGAATGCAATTGGTCTACTATGACGTGCTGTTGGTCCAGAAATCCTACTAGCCTTTCCCGAAGAAGGCTTTTGAAAGTCTTCTGACTACTGACAGCAAGGTTACTGGATGGTAATTAGAAGCAGCTGTCCGCGATCTACCCTCGTGGTATGGTACCACTTCTGCTGTAGTTCAGGCGGACGGCAGCGTTGCTGAGGCTAGGGGGTGATTTAAAAGTTGTGACAGTGCACTTAAAATGAAGTCGGCTAGTAGTTACAAGATGATTGGACGCAGTCCATGTGGAACAGCGGCGTTATGCTTGCCTAGATGCCCCAGCGATAATTCCACCTTCTTCGCCTCTATGACAGTCAGTGCCATGGGTTTTTCAGGGAGGCTTCCTGATACGGTAAGCAACGGCTTTTCTAAGTTCTTTTCTGTAGACTTTCTCAAAGAAGTTCTTCAGGACTTCAGCTCTCTCCCTGTCGGTTGTTGCACTAACGCCTACTTCATTTACAACATTACCAACCGGGACCCAGGAGTGGGCTTTAGATTTCGCGTAGTTATGTAAACGTTGGGGTGTTGTATGTCATTGCGCGCAATCCTGCCTTTTCAATCCCGCTGGCAGTGTTTCTGTACCTAAGGAGCCCGTTCTCTCACTGACAGGTATTGCAGGTGACATCGATGTCCTCCCATGATCCGGAGGCTAGCACGTGACTCTGGTCTTTGGNAGCTCTGATTACCCTCTTGCCTACCAGGGCTACCAACCCCATTTTCTCAGCCTTCTTAGAAGAGCGAATTCATCCGTAGGCCTGGTTATACAGTCCTCAAATATCTGCCCCTAATGCCCTGTGGCAAGGATGTCGTTTGGTAACCACTGAATGGCCTCTGTCGCGTGTTTGAGCGCCGGCACATCCAGCTTCCTGAAGTTCATCCTAAGTTTGTGTGGTACCAGGGGAGGGTTGTCCTTGATACGGAACTTGAGCATTCTATGATCATTTCTCCCCAGAGAGCCGATATCTCCAGCTGTTTCACATCATGTGGCAGTTTGGTCAGTAATTTAAATAAATTTAAATTTAAATAAGTGTATATTTCACGGAGCCCCGTGAAGCATGCATAAGCATG
>UZAN01050866.1:0-10749 GCA_900618425.1 Echinostoma caproni | reverse complement strand
CCTATATAGAGTTATCGGCTTGAAATATAATGAGACAATTTTAATATGAAAGACATTGCCGGATGGTAACCATTCATTGATCATCAAACAACACTGTAGCGGCATAAATAAGGCTCAGTTGCTTAGATAGCCATTTCATCTAAAATGTTTAGTAAAACGGTTACATTGTTTCGCGGTAAATTGGTTGTGGGACAAAGGTTTAGCGAGGTATGACAGTAATTCTTAATAACTGTTGGTTATGGTCAGCTCGTCTGGTGAACGAATATATTTTATTTATTTTTTCATTTATTCCTTACGAAAACATCACTAAAAACCATTTTGCATGTGTTGACATGGCAAGAAACAACGCGGTTGAGGTGAAGACGAGGGAAGCCGGTGCAGATGGATGAAAATCTCATGGAGATGTATACCAATTGGAAATCTTTGGGAATGACAACAAAAAAAAATGAAAGCAGATGGGATCAGATTATTGTAGGCGTCAATCGCTATCATAAATTCTGTTCTGTGAACGAGGATTGAAAACAAAAGTCACCTGATTGCCGTAAATGCTCTGTTCAAAGTGAAACCATGATACTTCACAAAAGGGCATCGAGTAACTGTTTCATCAAGTACAAGCAGCGCCGGTTTGACTATATCTGTACCGTTTTTAGTAAAAAAGCAAAACATTATAACGTTTTAAATCGTTCAACGGGTGGATACACGAAGTGGGTTGGCGGGTTATTTAGCAACAGTCAACTTGAAAAAGTAGGAAGAAATGAATTACGCAAACGATGCATTCCATAACCTATATAACAGAACCATTTTATCTTAAAAAAGAAGACGGAAGAAATCAGGATACATATTTGGTAAATGGGAAATGAGGCAATATAGTGACTCAAGGAATACCAGCTCCAGAAGGTAAAATAGAGGAGACCATTTTATAATGGGTGGGACTTTCTGTGTTGTGGGTATAGTAATGCATGATATAAGATTTGCAGCATCGAAGTTTATATTTTAGTCAAGCAGAACCATACATGCCAAAAGTCATATGGAATATATTTTACGGAGAAACAAAATAACAAACAGCAAAGGACTTAAAGCTATGGTTTCCCCCGAATAAATTCGAATAAGACCAGTAGTTTTATGCAAAAATACATACATTGCTAACTGCTCCCCGTAAGTTATTTTTTCCTTGTTTACCCTATAAGAGTGATGGCATGTTAATTCTTATCAAACGCCGGCTCAGCCACGGTGTGATTCAAACCCACGCATGGACGCCACCTTCGCTCTGTTTACGCATGCTCTACCATCTGAGCTACCAGGCCACACCGATAGCACTGATCTTTTCACATTCGAATTTAACCATCCCACTTAGAAAGGCATGTGGCATCCACCAGTTAGCATGTAAGCAGACTGCCCCCACAGGTTTTCTTTAGAACTCACCGGAATTCACCGAATGAGCTCCTAAGACAAGGTTAACTGTTCAAATTGTTATTTGACAGATCTGAAGTGTGTCGATTGTGAGAAGTTCAGTAGCCTCGGTGGGATTCGAACCCACGCATGGACTCCGCCTACACTTTGTGAATTATAAGGGAAAACTGTCGGGGCAGTCAGCTTACATGCTAACTGGTGGATGCCACATGCCTCTCTAAATTGTATGGGTAAAACCGAATGTGAAAAGATCAGTGCTATCGGTGTGGCCTGGTAGCTTAAATGGTAGAGCCTGTGCAAACAGAGCGGTGGCGTCCATGCGTGGGTTTGAATCACACCGTGGCTACTGAACGTTTCACAATCGACATACAAACTTCAATTCTGCCGAACAAAACTATTGAATAATCATCAGTATTGTTTATACGACTTAATAACTTCCTGTCTTCGCATGTCCACGTGTCCTAACCTTCCCTCCCAGCCTTATACCTACTGAAACACACACATTAACACTTCATCCTCACCCATTCACTAACCATTTCTACCCATCTGTATTCGGATAAACAGAACAAGTTTTTGGAAAATTAGTTACTTTGTCTTGTGAAAATTTGTTGTATGAATCTGGTGTTTGAATCTATTTGTCCCCGTACCCCAAAAACATATATACTGTCCATTTGCAAATCCAACGAAGTAACTAATGATATGCCAAAGAAATGTCGTTGCAGTAGACAGACATCTTGCATAACACTACTGGCCTTTTTCAAATAGTAAAGGAACATTTTATAATGCAAGGTTGAGATAAATTCTCTCATCTCTCTCTCTCTCTGTGGATAGGAATGAACATGCCAGGTCGGGTATAGGTGAATTTCTGTAAACATCAATTCCAGATGGAATTTGCCGGAGGCATGCGAATGACAACTTGCCACTTTGGAGTATACCGGGTACTTAGTATCAGTGAGAATATTTTACGCTCGTTGATACAAGAAGTTGCATGAAAGTCTGAAGGTTTGCCAACTAAATTACTCACATAAATTGAATAAAAGGCTGCTAATAATCATTAGACCGCGGCTTAAGACTTTGAAATCTTTAATTAAGCGAAAATAACTGGATAAAATAACGTAAAATAGAGAAACACTGATATACAAAGGTAGAATAAGTGACTTGTAGTTACGAAACTGCCTGTTAATTCCAGATAGAAATGATGGGCACATCATTTTACCAAAGTGGTTTTCGGTGTGGTTTACCCACGAAGTTTATTGTGCATAAATACACTAACATAAATGACAGGATATATCCTAGAGAAAGGATTGCAATCTTTCGCTGTGGTATCGCGACCGTAAAGTAGTACTCAATAATGGTATTAGTTGCTGGATGAAATAGAGTTAACATGCAAAAGCGAAGAAACCTTTCTGAAAGATGTACTGAGAACAGAAACACATGGGGAGTAAGAAGCTGTTAAATCAACATAAGAAGTAGTCAGATCGAGAAGACGATTTATGGGCATATTGTGAATAAACTTGAGGTCGAACCATGAGTAAACAGAATGGCTGATGCCCTCAACCATTATTTGTAAATTAGCATCTACATATGAGCAGTACAGGATATAAGCGAGTCCAATTATGGTATGCAATCTGCTCAAGAACGGGAAATCGCTATGTAAAAGTTAGTGGAAATTGCGTGAGCAAAACGGAAAAGGAACTGTGAGTGAATATTGGCACAGTCCGCAAGGAGGTTATTAAGGGAGTGAGAAGACTTCCGAATTGATAAAAGCAGATAGACCTCGTTTTTCTGGTCCCACTAAACGTATATATGTAGTTCCCATACAACGTTATTAATGAGTCATATATTTGGTGGTATTCAAAAGCAAGATAATATACAAGTGATACATCAAACAAAATTTTCGAATAGTTTCCGGGAGTGTGAAAAGCAAGCTATTGGTCAAAACTCGGGTATTATTTCTCAAGGAAGGCCGTGATGTTTACCGCTCACGCGTATTTAGGAATTGTTAGTTCATTCAATCACCGGTTGAATACGTCCGGGGAAAAAGGAGTCGGTATCGCAACAGATGTTAATCGTAGCCCCGTTTGCAGACCTTGTGATCCACTGACTTGGTGGGGGGTTCAAGAAGCGTAGTTCATGAACGACATCCATGTGCTCACAAGTACTGAGAAAAGTGAAAAGTGAAGACAGACGTCTATCAAGTTGAGTATTATCATTTCAGCTGATCAAAGTCGGTATGCTGAAGAACAGTTTATCATTGCAGATTGAATCTGTGCATGCATATCAGGTAATTGGTTTGCTTCACATTTTATTATGGTTTTAGAGTGAGCTCTGAGAAGCAAGCGCGTTCAGGGATTTTATGTGCGTTGTTTGTGGAGATGCGGCTATTAAAAACAACGAGGCTTTGAGATCCAAAAGTATGCGCACTAATGAGCAAAAACGCGTTTGTTGAATCGCGACGTATGGAAATAGAATAACTCAGTGCGGTCGACCGGGTATCTAATCACCAATAGATTAACCGGATAGATTTCTAGCCTCAGAACTGTAGATTTCAGGTTTATAATGAAAGTTTCCTGATTTTTGTATCTCTAAATTATTAGAGGGATCTTTAGGACTAATTGACCGAGGAAGTGCACTGAATAGATGGGAATCAATAACGAAAAAGCAGTATAATTGAGCAGTACAAGTTACCTTACCATAGCACGTATTGGTTGTTAATTCCGTCAAGATTTAGAAAAACTCACTTCCAAAATGAACGACTTCCATTCTGCAAAACATAAAGAAAAGTCAAACCTCAGAAAGAAATCCGTTAAATGTCAAAAAATTCTAAGCATTTGTTTTTCAACACCCAGGGAAGATAGAAAAAATACCAGATGAAACAGGTTCACAATTGCGCGCCTCTATACCCCAATTCAACATCCAATTCAATTTGAAAGACCCATGTCGCCGTAAATGGCCTCACGTTTTGCTTTTATTATTGTGATGCAATAAAATGCATTGGAATAGGTATGGATTAGGTATGCTGTATCTTGGTAAAATGAATATCTTCGTGTCTTGCCGAAGTTTAATAACTCAGCTACACTTGCATCTGTAAAAAAGCATCAAAATTGCCATATTGTCTAAATGACCGAATCGCTGAATTGCGTAATTGATTTTAGAATACTTGAAATCCTCCACACAAAATGTTTTTTTTAGAGTATCAAGCTTGAATTAACCCATTCGATTGTTCAGAAGCACAAGACACATTTGATGGTGTTGGGTTTCACTCCTTGCGAGATCATTAGTTCCCCAGTGAACATTATCAACAGTGTCTGGTGCCTGTGAAAAACTGAATGGGCTAATCCAAACGTTCATCATCTATATTGATTGAGCTGTTCACAAAAGGTATTGACCGTTTACCGTGTAGCACTAGGTTAAGGTTTTGAAGTGCCGAACGAATGTTCTCGGTTCAAGTCCTGACAGGGGCACGAAAAAGTACGCAATGTTGACGAGTCCAAAACAGGACGAAACAGCTGTCCAGTGCTCTTTGTCGGTTATCACAAACATTTCCATCTCATTTGAATTAAGACGTGTTTCATTTAATCTTTCTGAACCAGTCGAAATAGAAGGCTGAAATGTTACTAGGTGGTTTAAAACGCTATAGCTGGAAACAAGCGTTCCTGAGTCGTAGTTAGCGGCGTGTTACGCAAATCCGCACATAAATTATGTTAAGCGGTTAGGACAACTATACATCACCCAGACTACAACTCCGTTTGATAGCTATTTTTCTTTTCTGCATCGAAATGGAAGCGCGTGCGATCGGAAATACGTCACCGTTCGAGCAAACAAATGCGTGAATTCATAGTCAGATTGTGTTTTTTGGGTGGGGCCTAGTTAGATAAGCACAGCGGATGACAACTGAGACGAGGACCACGACGACGCCTACCGCCCATACGTTACTGGGTGTAAATCTATCTGCTGTCCCTTCTCCTCCTCCGCCTGGTCCTCTGTGGAGGGACGAAAAATCCCGTGTGGCTTAAAATCTCCACTCCGAGATTTTCTCTCTAAAACGAAGGGGATTGTGTGAGTTTAACCGTTTCCACAATGACTCATTCCCTAGGACTGTTGGAGTCGAGTAAGCGGAAAGCCAGTGAAAAGTTAGCGTTGCGGGGTGGGGTGCTAGTTTTGATTGCTCAAAGGATTGCGCTTATCGATGGGCGACGCCCGCAGTGCTGAATGCATCGATCAAAGGCAGATATACGGTGACGATAAGTTTATAAGTTCCAAGTGCATGGACTGTCGTGCGCATAACCTGTCTGTAATAAAATAATGAAGTACGTTTTCTGGACAACATTTCAGATCTACTCGGTTGATTTTTCAAAGGAATTGGATGGATGAATCGGTTCCTCTCGGCAAACCTAAATATATCAGTGAAGACGACATTTGCATTGAACTGTATGATTATTATGGAAACCGAATATCATAATCAGCTGCCAGATATTCCATTGTAATCAAACGATGGAATTCACGTCAAAATGACTATGATATTTTTAAAAAATGCGAGATGCCTCATTATTAGGGTTTCTGTTCTCATGCGCAGGATGAACCCAAAATGACAATTGTGCAAAACGGAAATCACATACGGCTGCACAACCGACACGTATGCAGGAAAGGGAACGAAGTTAAGAAGAACATTGCTCTCAACATTCAATCGTATCAATCATTACCTCCTTGTTTAAATTTGTTTCCTCAGTGGCTTGATTCACATTAGCAGGTACGGTGGGTTGGACAATATTTCTAACCTCCAACCACTTTCTTCTATTGCAATGAAGACACAGTTCGTCGGGCACAATGATCACCCGATTTTTCCTCTCCACCTCACTGAAAACTTTAGAAAGTCTCATTGCGATCCGGCAAAACGATTGTTCTTCCCCGCATAGAACAGAACATCTTTTAAATTGGAAAACTGCACTGAGGACGAAACAGTATCCTCCAAAATTAGTAATACCACATATACTGGCTAGTAGATTGCACTACTTTGAATATTCTTAAAGGACCTTTCTAGTGCGGGCATCAAGTCTTTTAATGGCCAATTACCTTGGAATCTCTCAACTTATCAAAAAGACTTATATTGTGGTCTTCGAAACGGAAACGCCGATACTCGTTTTGAGTGTAAAACCACATTGGAGAGCATGCTGGGGAACATTTTCAACTACCGTGAATTCTCAAACCATATTAGTTCTTGTGATCTTTCTTGAAAAAGGTTAAATAAATTTATGGATCACTGCTAAAACTGGCTTCACAGACAAGTGAATCCATAGTAACCGGAAGACATAAAAAGTCCGAATTTGAAATTAGCTCCTGGCCTCGATGCGTACATTAAGTTTTATCAAACCAAATCGGCAAAACTTCAAAAGTGGTGTGTACAGTCAACATTTATACCCGCTCTGTCTCACTTTTTGAAAGTATTGAGAGACAGGAAATGTTTATTGCGCCTTCTAGCTAAGTAAAAGTGTCCAGTCTAACAGTCTTGCATGGACCGCCACCGCAAGCTCTCTGGTTGGGTTGTCGGTTTTCAGTCTCCGCAATAACGGAAAACTTTTACGTTCACATCCGAATTATAAACCTTTCTCTCTATCACATAATCTGTTTGAAATAGGTATTTTATGCATTCATTCACTTTTAACACTCTCTTTCAAAACCTGTGACCTTCGTTTACCGCTCAAATTACCTCACCACAAACTGTTGCCCCTTGGTTCTAATTCTGCACTTTTATCAATTGACCATATTGGAGAAATCTCATGCTGTACTGTTTCAATGAAATAGTTGAGTGTGTGTCTGTCAAATTACCTCCCCTCGTGAGAACACATTTTGTACAAAAGCGAGTGACTCGAAAGCAAAGCGTGCATCACTATTGTGGACCAAGAACCTTGAGGATCTGTATCACTAATGCGTTGCCTTGGTGGATCCGCTGAAGATTGAATTCGGTGTATTTTTGACAACCAGTAACCTTGTGCCGTGCTCCGACGGTTTTCGCTGTTGTCTCTTGAGCTAACAACTTACTCGACCGAAAAACGAAAATTAAATGGAAGAAATCAACGAAAACAAAACTATTTGAAAAAAAAACACCAGCGGATTTCTATTTTGTTTCGCAACTGGTCACTGAATCCCACTGTCACATTTGTTCCGTGTTTGATATCCGTAGTCCCATTTTGGAATTGATGTAACTGTACGGAGTGGTTTTAACAGAACGAAATCGTTTGTTCGAGTCGACCCATTTATGACTGAATGGTTACAGAACTATGCATTACGAAGTTCAAAATACGAAACCGGGATGAATACGTTCAATACTCATGGGTTCAAACATGGGTCTTATTTATTTTGCAGAACAGTATGGCGTAAGGTCGTTCAAGGCCGCATCTAACCACGAAATGTAAAATAGAACTAATTCAAATCCATTGCAGTTTCTTCCCATCGTTCACGATCTTAAAATCTGTATATTTCAGTTCCGTTGAGCGATTCGTATTTAACATTTCTGCTGACTAAAAGCAATCAACCAATGAAGATGCTTACCATTTCCATTGTAGATGACTTCTTTCAACGTCGATTTATTTTGTGCTAACATTTTACATATATTTGGGTTTAACTCTCGGTCCGGAGAGTCTGGTTAATTAACATAATATATCGCATTCTAGTGAATCAATATCAAAAACGGGATAGACAGGAAACAAACTCATGCTTAATGTAATTTTCATCCAGTAGATATTCAGAAATCCTAATCAAAATATGCTGTTATTTACAGGGACAATAAATTCTTCATGCAGTTCGTATTTAACTTTCGTTTGGTGGTTCGAGCTCATTTCTGACGGATAAAAGATCCATATATAAACTTTACAAATCTCGTGAACGCTATCCAAAAAACTGAAGAAAAACATATCATGGGTGTCAATTGACACACGGCTACAGTATCTTCAATACATAATTATATACATATGACTGCAAGTAAAGAGATGAATAACATCAGGTCTTTGTCCCGTTTTCCTGATCAGTTCATTTGCCTCGGAACCCCTTAATGTTTGATCTCTTCACATTTATTACATGCAACATCAAATTATATAGGTGATAGTTGTATCAAATTACCGATTCCATTCTATCTCGCTCTAATATTTCATGCATTCTGACTTGCTCAAATTTTGATAGCTAGCGGTTGGACCACTCGTGTTGCTTTGAACGTGTTCGGCGGATCTTTTGTTCACCCCCTGCACATAACAATATCAACGCTAAACTGTCTGGTCGGGAACATCAAAAGAATCCGGGGGTCCCACAACCATCTGCTGCGCGAAAAAAAACGTGGCGTTCGTGCAATGCTTGTCGACCGCTGAAATTGCTTCTGTTTTTATGCTGCTTAGTCGGTCATCTGGTGTCTTTTGGCAATATCCATTGTGGGAGGTTGCTTTGACGCGAAAATGCCTAATCAATCCTGAAGAGATATTATTCACTTATGAGTTTTGTTTCCTGTCCAGGGATCAGCTCACAGTAGAAGAATAGTCGACAACCCCATTTTTCCGAAGTGAAACAACGAACGAATAGAAAAACAGTTATGTCCAACCACCTGACCGGTAAAATCACGCTAATGGAAGAATGGAAGGATGAAGCGGGGATATGATAATGTCAGAACGAGTACACGTCAGATAGTTAATATTGGTCGTGCGTCAGAGTATAAATGGATTCCTCAACTGTTTGTGGTCATCAACCAGGGATAATGGACTTATTTCTCGGTTCCATTCGGATTAAAATTTAGAGTGCGTAGCTTGTGCAAGTGCCAAGTCAGACCACAAAATTTATGCCGATTTCGAAAAGATGCAATCAGTTCTGCCGCCTGGTAGACCTTGATCATCGTGAAATCTTCGTAATAAAAGAGTGTGCGAAATGCATTGTTTATTCCTTCATTTTATTACAACTGAATTGAACGAGACCGAAAGAATAATCAATACAAAATGAATTTTGGAATCAACAAACCTTTCCCGAAAGGGAGTTCACCCCATTGGTGAGCACATTCAAAATGCTTTAGGAGCGATAACCAGCTTCTTCCTGTTACCAGTTACCATCACTGTTCACTGTTTCAGTCCGAATATTATATCGTCTGCATACTTGATGAGAAGAGAAGAATTGCTCACAGGCACAGGGGAAATGCAAGCAGAAAACAGAAAAGTGGATAAAATAGCGCCTTGTAGTACGCCTTTTAAGGAGGTCAGAGGTAAATATACAACACCTTTGTAGCGTGTGGAGAAATAGTTGGCCAAGAGTTCAATCGTAG
Source organism: Echinostoma caproni (assembly GCA_900618425.1). Lineage (NCBI taxonomy): Eukaryota > Metazoa > Platyhelminthes > Trematoda > Plagiorchiida > Echinostomatidae > Echinostoma > Echinostoma caproni. The sequence goes on along the minus strand of UZAN01050866.1, from coordinate 1,046 downwards.
AAGGATGAACTCCGACCGAAGAGAGGGTATTTAACAAAGTTTGTCGACCAGTTATTTTGAAAGCATCACTGTAGTCAAGAAAATATATGCGCACAACCTTGCTTTTCTTATCCAGGTTGGATAAAACATATGACAGATAAGCAAGGACATCCAGGCTACCACGTGAATGGATGTATGCAAACTGGTTCAGGTCAACACCATTGAATTGGTTGGACAGGGTCTTAATGAGGAGCCTCTCAAACACCTTCAAGACAACCGAGGTGCAGGCAATGGGACGGTACAAGGGTGATCGTGGCTAATTTTCGGCAATCAGATATACGTTGCTGTGAGACAATCACTGAAAAGTTCAACCAGTACAAGGGAAAGGAAGACAACACATTCTTTCAGGATAGCGGGTGAGACTCCGTCGGGGCCACGGCACTTGCGATGATTTGCTCGAGCCAACTCTTGATAAATATCGACAGGTGCAACGCTGGACACGGGATCAGTGGTGTTTATTTCATATCCATTAGGTAGAGCAGTGAGAGCGGTTCCACCGTTGATGAAACTCTGATTCAGACCAGCTATGTCCACCGCAGCAGGTAAGCGGTGTGAGGATTTGATGCCAGAAACCCGCACGAAGGCTTGCCAGGTCACGACTATCTTTGTTGTCAAGCCGAGCACGAGCGTATAAAGAGTTTAGCCTACGAAGTCCAGCCCCGATGGAGTTAGAAAAGGGGCGCACCTCTTCACGCTTATGCATTTTGAAGGCACGCTTCTTTCTACAACTGAGTTGTTTGAGGTGTGGGGAAGAGAATCAGAAGGTTTCCCATCGATGAAAAATGAGCACGATAAATCTTGCAATCGGTGGCTGACAGATCAGAGGATCTTCAGCCAACTTACTATTCATGGAAGATTTCCATAGGAAAATCAAAAGCCAAACAATATAGAAAACAGTTTGTTTTCGTAACTTCGTCTTCAAGCCTTTACAGTTGTGTGTATGTTTATATATATGTATATATATTTCAAAAGAAAAGACCATATGGCAATAATGCACGATTTATGTC
>UZAN01050865.1:0-13557 GCA_900618425.1 Echinostoma caproni | reverse complement strand
CATCTCATGTCGTTTGTGCACCCACTATTGAATCTTTCAAACAGAGACTCAACAAAATCTTGGCACACCTCACATTCGTACACTAAAGGCAAACGGGAATTCACTGTAGCCTACAGTCCCTATCTCCTACCCGGATTTCTATGTGACTCCTTTTTCGATGTGTAACGATTCATCTGTGTAAACATCCTATGGGACAAGAAAAGCACCAGCTTGTAAGCTATTCCTATAGTAAAACTTTGATTTTGAAACCGGATGCATTTTTGGTACAAAATAATAACCAGCTGGGCTGCTTTTCTGGCGGTATGCCCCGAGAGTCACCAACAGCTGTAGTAGTGAAGGCCTTCATTGAACTGGTCGAACGGTTGTTACCCGCTTCGACATGGTCGAGCTATTTCTTCAGATGGTGTGATCGCATGGAACTGTGTGTATATTTGAATACTGGTGAAGAATACTTTGAGAACAAATGGAACTTCTTGTGCATTCGGAAACGTTCTACTCTTCTCGCGTATAATCATAGAATTTAAATATGACAGATAACGTGGCACCGAGACTAAACAAAACGAAAAGAAGAGCATTTCTGAACGATATTCGAAAAAAAATCAGCCTGTATCAGACATCAAAACATTTGTGTGCGTATATGATACCCCAGTAGCATCTATTCACATCACTCGTGGATGTTATTTCACTTAGCTTCGCCGACACCGACGCCGATCTCACCGCCACAGCAAAGAATGCCACATTCAGTGCTATGTGAAGTTCCTCGTCGGACAAATCGAAATCCCTTTAGAGTGCCAGCATAACTACCTATCCCGATGATCGTGTGGTTTTCTTTTGCAATGTGTGTAACTGACTGAAAAATGGTTAAATCTGTGAGCGTCACAATAATGGCATGGAGTTAGTGGCCGCATGCTTGTCCAAATTTCACCTACTGAGCACTGAATCTCTGGGATTTGACGCGGTTTACGCGTATTCCAGTCCCTGGTGGCACCCTCGATCGTTTTCCATGGATAGGACCGAATAGTGTACAAACACACAGACACATAAAGCGTGTGTGTGTGTATGAGGGAACCAGACTCAAAAGAGGGTGGGTACACAGGTGATTCACTTGCCAGTTACTCACATCGTATTGATTGTTCCGCATTCTAGCTAAGATATATTGTAATGTATTTTATTGTATTGTATTGTAATAACTTCTATAGGTATAAAGCCTGCATTTCACCTAAAAATATGTAAGTTGGAGCGAGGGAGAAATAAAAATGAAGCATGAAAAAAGAGAGAGATTTTAATCCCAAAACTGTTAACAAAGTCTGTAAAAACCTGTTCTTTGTTAACTAGAATACGCGCTAATGCGGGTACCGTAGAGTAACGATATATGTTTATTCGAGAGGGAACACAACGGTATTGGGATCAAGTTGAAGGATGGGAACGACAGGAAGTTAGATCTGCGTGTAGCGGATGTGTGGAGTCGATGAGAATTTTACGTGCAAACTATTCACACGCATTCAAATGACATTCGCATAGGTCGATTGCTAACTCCTTCAGCGGGATTGTAGAGACATGGATAATGAGGATCAGTCCACGTCGAAACAGTTTGAAAACTCTCTGTAGGAGATGGCAAAAAAATGACAGTTAAACAATGAAATAACTCGAGGAAAACACACTAGTACACGAAATTGGAAACAATTGCTTGTCGAATAAGAAACGGACCAAGTTTACAGATATGAAAAGAAAGTCGTCGATTCTTACTGACGATGTGTTGAATGTGAGAGGTCCAGTGAAGATTAGGATCAATAAAAATGCCCAGGTATTTAATACAGTTTACCGAGGATAGTGGTTCGGAACTAATCGATACCAGTTCAGATGGGAGACAAGAGCTTGATAATGTAAAGAGACATTTCAGGATGAGGGAAGCAACTAACTAATCCATGATTCATCTTACCATGCTACGTGATCCACCGTCTGTACCAAATGAGTGATAAATACGCACGTTAGGGACAAGTTAGAGACAAGTTTCGAACTGTTTGCGAATTAGTAGCAATGTGAAGCAATTTCAGGCAAATTATTAGCAACGCTATCATATTTGACCGGTTTTGGTACGGTACTACTACTACTACTACTGCTACTACTAAAATACCAAAATAAACCGGTATCCTACCATTCAACTAAATCTTTGCGAAAACTGAATCTCAGACACCGTAGTGTGATTTTATATACCTTTATTGAGGGNAGGGGAGATAAATTTCCGGGATCGATCTGTGGAGCAACGAGGCAAACCGGTGGCTCGACATGACAGTGAATCTGAGTCAGGAAGTTCTCATTCTTTCATTCGCCTCAGGGCCTTGTAAACAAACGTCTGAGGTGCAAAAAGAAGTTGGGATAAACTATTCGCGGAACGGAAAGGTTTGTTCAACCAACTTTATCTTTTATTTCACGTAAACTACACGTAGATATGATGTTCGTNGGGGGGGGAAGGGAGGGAGTAAAAGCAAACACGACGTAAAAAAAATAGAACAATCTTCCGCAGATAACCTCAACTCAGGCAAGATTGTCACTGTGCATTGCCTGATACGTGACCAGTACCGCTGAAGCACAGAGAGAAGGAAAATTAATGAACCCAGTTTTACTTGATTCGTGCCAGACTATCTGAACAGCTTTTGAGCTCTCGTCGGAACCGGGACCAATACAGCTTCCTTCTTGTCCTCATTTGCACTTCCTGTTTTAATCCCATAGGTAGGTCTGTACTTCTGATCAACAAAACGAGTTTTGGTGTTGGTCAATCTATTGCTCGCGCATTCATGAAAATCCATTTGGTGTGCATTATTTGTTCGGTTATTATATTATTATTATTATTAATAACAGACAGTTTATTCGGTTATCGTTACCGGCATATTCGCTCAGATATCCGGAGCTCAAATCCCCGTACGCCCACCACCAACTGCCCAAATTCCAGAGATAGTCCCAGACAGCCCCTGATCAGGCGTACCGACTTTTCGAAGAATTTATTTTATCGCAGAATCGAATATATTGTAAAACAAAATCGAAGCTTGTTTTTAATGATAGTTACTGATATGATAGTTACAAGTAGCAATTATACACTTTTGTTTAGTGGTTGGCTTTCAATAAAAAAAAAATCAATGTGATTGTAGTACGCAACGTCCGAATCACTCTCCCGGGGACGTGTGCAGTCTAAACAGTTTGTTTAACGGATAATTGAATCAAACGACGCTATACCGTGAGGTGGAAGACGTAGATTTGATTTATCATTCACAAGAGAGGAGGGGGGGCATGACAGAATGAATATATATATATATATGTTTTAACTTTTTTTCTCAAGCATACACCTAAAATCAACACTCAGGGCTGCTNATCTGGGGCAATAAAGAAGTGCGGAAGATGGGTAGCGGTGACGGAGCTTGAACCCAGGACCGTCTGATTTAAATGCTGATGAACTTGCTCACTCGGACACGGCTACCATGAAATTGTATTCATCCGGGAAAGTAATCTCATGAAGATAGGAACACGGTAATCGTGGAACGTAAAACCGATTGGAACTGAGTGATGCGCCAATCGCGTTCTTATGGAAAAAATAAGATTCAAACCAAACGCAATAACTATAGAGATGAGTGATGATAATGTTGTGTTGGCAGCACTTGTTCCGCCCCCACTCCCACCCCTCCCTCCCCGCCAGATCTGACGACAAACGATATTGTAAAAATAAAACAGTACATTTGTGCATGCATTTTCTCGGTTGCCTGATTCGATCCACCATTTTGTTGTGCAGTAACTCACGCTCAAATGGTCTTGAATTCTGTGTGTGTGTGCACTGATTGCCTGTTTCAGATCGTCTCAAACTGTGTGTCCATCGATGCTCGCCCTGGCCATAATAGTCTCAAATAAAGGGCAGTGTCGTACGTACGGCTCAGTTTTAAAGTATTCTCACCGACACGACCCTAATAGTGTTCCACTGAATTTAGACAGGATCTTTACCAACAATCACACACACACATAAACCCAGTTTTGTGGAAATCCTCTGTGAGGTAAGTATTAGAAGGTCATATAATTGTGTGATTTTATCGTGAACAAAAGCCTAATAGAGGCAAGAACAAAAGACCAATTCCTAGTTCGTTAGCGTGATGTACTTGTTTTTTCGCTCTGTACAGTTACACACACACACACACACACACACACACACACACACACATGGGAATTTCAATTGTGAGGTCAACTTGTCTGGTACACCTGTGTACTTGTAGGTGCGCTTGTGTGTGTGTGTATGTGTGTGTGAAGTGAATAAACTGACCTCAAAAAACGAAGAAAAAGTAAATGCTTCCGTTGCCCCACCCTGTTCCACCGGATAGGATGGATGCGTTCGAGATATTCCGGTGAACTAAAACCATAGACTACTTTTTTACAATACAAATTCAATTAAAGTTAGTGAACTATGTGGCACTGGTGAGAGTAGATCAGTTGGTCAACAGCCGACAAGAACGTTCAGCGTGATCGATGCTCTTCAGTGTGTGTGTGTGTGTGTGTGTGTGTGTGCATGCGTGCGTCCATGCGCACCCGCGAGACGAACAGACAAAAAACAACTGTTTGTTTACAATTCACTCTGAGAGATGAATAATGCAGATCAAAAAGAATTCAGTGCTTTGTCGGACAAAGTACTATGTATGCAACAGGATGATTGTGGTGAGACTGTGACGGTATTGTTGCTGTTGTTCCCTTTTGCGGATGGAATCAAACGGCCTACAACTGGAAACGCAACCAGTGAGGATTAGTGCGAACGGTTTGTATTGTGCCCATCATAATCCTAGCAGGTTACGTTCTAGATTTTAATGCAAAAACGAAAGCTTATTTCATCAGAGTGAGATCAATATCATTATCTCCAGTTCGAACTGATAAACACGTAACCATTTTCGCTTCCTACCATTGACTGGACGCGACGAGGACAGTTTAAGTGAGTAAGGCCAATTACAAACCCACCGCAATAGGTGCCTACGATTATAAGGACATTTTTATGCTCACAGTCACCAGTAGTACCTTAAAAAAACTATGATGAGTATGAAACGTGAATTTACTTAGTTTCTCCCGCTAAAGTGGTTGTCAGGATACGTAACCAATTCAGAGGTTTCGTCAACTGGTCATCTCATACTTGGCATAAACCTATCGAAAGTGTGAATATGAATGATGTGCCCCTCACTAATCGTCTTTGCGGATAACATATCCTGTGGTCAGCCACGGTTTAACTACCATGAATAACTTTCCTGGACCTTCCGGTGTCGAACAGAACTGATGTAGTGTGGAGGATACACAACCGCGAGGGTTGTCAGTCGATCTCCTGATGCAGATGTATCAACCGTGTGTGTGTGTGTGTGTTGGACAACTTTCATCACTGAGAATGTGTAAATTGACTTTTCTCGCTCTCTGTGATCTCAAAATCCCTTGAATTAACTGAAACCAACGGTTATGCAAAACCTCGACTGACCGTTTTATTCAGAAATTGTTTTCTTTCTTCCCATTGGCGAGTTTTTATTTGACCAGAGCTTAGTTGGGATGACACATGCCATGTTAGTTTACATATCTCTCTCTGTTCGAGACATCTGCATATTGATTGGATAGATTACTTCGTGCCTATTGGTTCAATTGAGAATTCTTTTTTTTTTTGGTTCACTGATGGAAAATGAATTTTGCGCTTGCCTCGATGGCATAGTGAACTCAGTGCTTGGCGCATTTGATCCGATTAAATGCATCCCATTACGCTAATGAGGTTATAGTATTTGGTGCACACATATACAGTAGGCCGGACCTAGGTGTGCTGTGTTCTGTCTCCGATCTAATAGAGATGTTTTCCTCGTCATGCTACCGTATGACCTAGTTGAAATGTACCCTGTGGCACGCGCTCGCTCAGTGATACTCCGAGAGGAGGCAATCAGTCCACAAGCAAGCTATTGTCTCGCTCACTGTGTTGTCCCAATCGAATGCACCAAACGGATCAACCTCTGCTTTCGCTCCAGGCTCGATCCGAGGACCGAATAGATCGTTCGCGAGTCACCACCTAGAGCGATGATCGGTATCCGTGTATAATGAACAAACGGAAAGACTAAGAAGCCTGTTGAGGTAAATTCAAAATGTTCTGTTGATCTTTAAGCATTGTTATCCCTGCCACAGAAAGAGAAAGAGCTGTCTCACATTAGATTTTTAATGACAGAACACTTGACACAGCAGAATTGTGTCAATCCAACCCACGCGTTCCTGGTCATTTACAACACAACAAACACAAAGTTTCTGAAATTTGCCGAAGCTCTACAGACATTCGTACTCTCACGAACCCCATCCATGCAAACAACGTGAATGGTTAGACTGATTGAACTTCTAACCCCTCTCGTCCTTTTATCTCGTTGTGATTAGCAACAATCTTGTCTCGGTCTCACAGCTATTTATTTAGTCAGTGAGATAATAATCTCACTGACTAAATAAATGAAAGTCATGTTTCTGACTTCCCAGCTTGCACCTAATAGCTGGTAACTTTGTACACACTCGCCTACACCGGGGTTATTCTATCTAAATCTCTGTGAACAGCTATAGATCGAACAATCACAAACCACGCTGGTACATTATCTGTTAGACATTTCGGTCCATTAGGCACCAATGATCATAACCTGATCATGGTCAGACCTAGGATTTACTCACACACAAGACATTTTTGTTTTGGCTCAACCACAACACATCCAGTTCCGTCAGCGAGACCTGTTCCCTAGACCATATTGCTTTTTTTGCTAAGAGAATCGCTTAAAGTAGTTACCGATTGTTTTCTTCTAAACACAACTTGGTTGTCCAATGACATTTCTAACAGGTGTGTTAAAGTGTGTTTTCGACATATGCTCTTTGTTTCCTTTCACGTGGGCCAGAAGAATATCAGCACCTGTTCTTGAACGTCTCCGTTGTGAAAAGGAACGTGTAGTGAACTGTGGAAGCAGGGCTATAATTTAACGATTAACTTTTCTATTTATGAGTGAAATCAGACGGTCGAATTCTCTTGACGCAAATAAGCTGTTTGGAAAGAGCAACTGTGAATCGACGTGGCGTGGAATCAAACTAATTTGCCGGTCGAATAAAATGGTATCTAGTCCCTCTAATTGATATGGAAAAACTGAATTTATTCCATCTTCATCAGAGGAGACATGCCCCATTTATGAGAGCTAGATTTCTCCAAACACCCATTACTCCTAGTTGAATGTATAAACACACGTTCTCTCAAGCGTTCAATCGTACCTGATCCAGACATTTTGTTTGAATCCCATATCTCTTAAACACGGTGCTGTGCCGTTGTCGAACATTTTTACACACACACACAGCTAATCTTTCACTCGAACTCTGAATTAGTCCGGATTGCTGGCGCCCTGTAAGAATTACTCTCATCCCCAAAGAAACCTGAACGGCCCCAATAGCGAAGCGTTTCAAACCTATTGTTCTCACTTCCATCGGTTTGAAATTGATAAAACGATCAGTTCTGCATCGCCTTCAGTTATGTCTCAGGACATTTATGGGTTTATTTTTGATATATCGCATCAGGCGTTTAAATATATAAGATGATTACAGTACAGATATCTGATTGGCCGATTAGAAAGCTCAGTTAGTGACGATGACAGGGGGCGAGCAAACAGAGCAAACGAATATGAACAGTGATAATGCAAAGGGATGTTTGTTTGGTAGATTTAAAGTTTGTTTGGCGATTGTGAAAAGTTCAGTAGCCTCGGTGGGATGCGAATCCACGCAATGGACGCCGCCTACGGTTTGTACGCGCACGCTCTACCAGCTGATCTACGAGGTCACAACGATAGCAGGCTAATGCTAGTCGTGGTGGAGATGAGAAGACAAAGGTCAAATGGACAATGTTAGAGAGATGAGCAGATTAAAATGAAGGGCATTTGTGAACAAATTGAATGCATTTAAAATTATTCTCACTATACCCTGGAGATCTTCCAGAGGGATAAGAAGGTGACTTTTAACTATGGCCAAGGTAATAGCAATCAGCATTTTTAATCCAGAGTTATGTAAGCAAAAAAAGCTTGTTCAGACACTGTTGTTACCCTTTCCACATCCAGTATCAACAACCACAATCTTAAGAACTAATTATTTTATTTTTGTCTCTAATGTCCCTTCCTGATTACGTCACTTGCTATGCATGACCTATAGTTTCTACCGTATATTACGTAACTTCATCCCGCTCTCTCGTCTTAGCTCACAACCTTCATTTTAATCTGCTCATCTCTCAAACTGTCCATTTGACCCCACCCACGACTATCACTGCAACCTTGTCATATTCGTTTGCTCTGTTTGTTCGCCTCCTGTCATCGTTACTAACTGAGCTCTATAATTGGCCAATCAGGCATCTGTACTATAATCACTTTATATATGTATACGGCTGATGCGATATATCGAAAAGAAATTTCTTCGCGAATACCGTTTTCTACATTGTCATTGGGACTATTTTACTATTTATCGGTTTGCATACAAACGTAACCGTTCCACTCTGGATGCCGTTTCTTTTCCAGCTCACCTCATCTGCAAGTCCCTAAACAAGTAAGCTCAACATGTGCACTATGCATTTCTTGATTACTCTTCCACTTTGGTCTCGGCACTCCGTTCTCTTTTACACCACAAGCTGCAGTTGCCTTCGTCTCTTCTTCAATTTCTTGGCGATTACTTCTCGCAAAGATATCAGAATGTTGAAATTGGGAAGAAGACAGTCAACCGCATCACTCAATAGTGTGGGTGTACTTTAAGGTGCTATACTATCACCCTATCTTTGTTCAACTTATATCAGTGACTTACCTATTCTGCTCCTTGTATGACATTTGAAGTATGCTGACGATGTTGCCATTTCTGTTTCCATAACTTACCAATTAGAACTGGTTGCACATAACACAACTTTATTCAAACTCATTACGTGTTCCACTTGATCCGATGTTAATCCCGAAAAATGTATTCAATGTATTTTTACTTTAAACCGTTCCCCATCTCCCTCCGACAATGTACAGATTCATGGAAAGCCGATGAGTAGGGTCAGCAATGTGAAGTACTTAGGTGTCACACTTGAAGGTAACCTTCGCTGGTCTTTACATACCCGAACTGTTGCTCGCAAGCTGAAGTTCCTTCCTTTCAGATAAGAAGACTACCCTTCTTCTGACGGCCATAGAAGCTTTTGTTCGACAATGTCTTCTCTCTATACCGCTCTAATTCTCTCCTACGATTTTCCCCGGTTTACTATAGACCGAGTTCAAGATGTTAGGATGTGGCCTCTCGAAGATCAAAGGTGTTTCTCAAGTTCTTTTATGTGATCTGATTGACAATATCTGTGACGCTCATATGGATGCGTGCTTGAAATTTTCTGACAACATCCTATCTGATTGCACCCATCCTCTACACATTGATTTTTGTGCGCATGCAAATTCCACCCCACCCCCTTACATCCGTTTGAAATAAAAAACTCAATCCATCTCGGATATCTGCATACAGAAACTTTGGTAACCTACCTTGTCCGGATACTGACCGATTAAGAAATTGTTCGTTCGCAGCTTTCTAATGCACTTTGTGGTTGATTCACAGTTTTTGCACCTTTAATGTCCCACTTTTTCCCCTATTTTGCCAGTATTGTGACGGTGATCTATTTGTTGGCTGAAAGCTGTAACTTCAAGCCAGTGCAGTAGAAGGTATTTGTTTAATCCGTTCTGACCTATTCTGATCGCTCATTGGGAGTCGCCTGTTCGTGTGCACACACACACGTCTGTCGTTGTTCGATGAGAGGTCGAATTGTGCGAGCCCAACTCTCGTATGATTGGCTCTTCCGTTGGGAGCTTCGTGTTCGTGGACTCATCTTGTTTCACTCCATATACTTTGATCACAGTCTCTCTCTTGACACAGCGGTAAGCTGTCTTGATTGTGAGGTGTATTTCGATACAGCCGAGCTCTTTCATATTTGACGAATTTATATCTGGAACTGCCTTGACCACTGTCCTAAACCAGATACCTCACAGATCTAGGTCTGTATATTTTTTCCCAAGTCATTACTGGATTCATGTTAATAGTGCCGTATCATTGGACAGGCTACGGGTTAAGCAGAGTTGAGTACTACCAGTCGCGTCACCGGGTTGTGGATAGGGGACATACCTTCACCGAAGAAGGTTAGCTGTGAATAAGTTGTGGCATGCCACAACAAATAAGCAGTCGTGAACAAACAGCGGCGGCACTACCAGGGTGTGCTGGGTTTCGGGTTGGTCACCTGGTCCAATGACGGTGTCGTGACATAGGTCGATATGACTAATCTTATAAAACTAAAGTCATTGATCCTCTCACTTCCGAGGCGAGGGATTACTTTCTGCTGCCTTGTGCAGTTCGCACTTGGTTGTGCAAAGGCTGGAGGTGCGCCCTCAAAATAAAAAAAAGCCGAGTGACTTTGCGGACGTCTCTCTTACCAAACTCCCAAGGAAATTCATGATCATAATCATGTCTGGAGCCGGTTTATCCTTTCCAACGAGCCAGCCGCAGTAAAGTAAAGTAAGCTTCGGTTTGCACTGCGTCGGAATCGAGACTTAGCGCGTCAGTTGTCGGCAAGTTTAATACGGCAGAGCAATCCAATCTAATTCCACATAAAAGGAATTAACAATTTGTATTTATTAAAACTTGATGTCTGTTGTTTTGCAAAAAATGAACACCACAGTTTGCATCGAACTGTTTGCCTGTCAAACGAATATCGTGAACTGTGATAATGTTTACTTTTCTGTCAAGTGAGAACAGACATGAGTACAGCTCAGTTTTCTTTTAGAAACGTGTCTGTATTTTTTTTGCCTATTCGCTTGTTTTCAAGGCAAAAGAAGAACAGGCGAAATGAATCAGCAGTGACGGACGGGGTTTGAGGAAAACTTGACCGTGTTAACTGTACCCACATGTTTGAAATGTCATCCACCTCGCCCGGGATAGGTTATTTTCACGATGTGGTATTCCTAAATAGGGTTGGGTAAAACTTTTCACAATTTCAAATAGTTGTAAGCGAACAGACAGTGACTGACAAGCTCTCTGACACGCTGCCATGATCGTGTCGGAATGAACCAGTTTCGGAGTGAGGAAAAATTACTATTATGTTCCAAATTAAGTAGGCAGATGAGCACACAATGAATTAGGCAGTACGTTTGTTGCAACGATAATTATGTATCCGGTTCACAAACCGGGGAACAAGCAGGAACGAGCAGCGTGTAGGAAGGCAGTTTGAAACCGGCTCACACGTCACACTACATCCGAATACCGTCAAGCCAACATTCAAACAGCCAATCAATCGATCAAACACTAATCGATCGATCAATCAATCTGGCCACAGGTATGTAAGACGGTCGGTTGTAGGTCACAACAGGTACCGAATTGGGTGAGTATTACTCAGCGCCCATACATCCAGGCTACCATAGACATACCGGTTTTTGTCGAATAGCAATCGACTGACCGTTGCGTAAAGTTTCTGCGAGATGTACTTCGGGTCATACGCACCGCGGTTGATGACGATGATTCCGAGACTAGACGTGTAACGCGTACGCCACGCTGATCGCATTTTGTTGGTTGGTGATGCGATCATTCATGATGAAAAATTCACGCACGAAAAGGAACATTGCGAGTGGAATATACTGGGGTTCGAAACGTCCCGCTACGCTTCGTCGGTCAAATGCTCGGAATCTTAGATTGATGAATAGCAGCTCAACGTATGCATCTGGTGAACATTTGAAAGAAGTGATCAGTTGGAAGCAGGTAGAACGCTAGTCAGTAATCGCTGCTCATACGTTGCGCGAAGAATACGCGACTGGCTCAGGACCAGTCAAGGTGTCATCAACAATATATATATATATATATATATATATATATATATAATGGTACCCCGGCTGATCCTGAAACTTCGCAAACTAATTGCCAAGCTCGGTGAACAGGTAACATGGAATTCACTTCACCCGAGCTACGAGAACCGGTTTTCAATATTCTGTCAACAATTCCATACAAATCGACACACCAAAAGTTTTATCTAGTCATGTCTTAGGGGAAGAAGAAAGTGAAACGTTTACTATCATACATACGTGGGGTATCAGAGGCCGTCGGTAGCATCCTGGGCCCTCCGGGTATTACCAGTGCCCACAAATCTACAACAAAACTGTGGTCAATTTTATTCAACGGTAAGGACCACGTAGAACCAACCACACGAACAATCACGGGTGATGTACGCGATTCCCTGCCCGTATTGTGATCCAAGTTACGTAGAGAAAACAGGCAAACATGCAACTGTCATCCCGAATACACATGTACACAGAAATCCCATCAACTGTCCTTAATGCAGCGACAAATTCATTGTAATTTTGTGATAAACCAATTAGATCACCTGAGGAACGCATGACAAAATGGTCAAAAAATTGTCATCGACGATTCGTGCTTTGGTTTGCTTCGTCGTGGTCAATACAATCTAAGTTCTTTACACCAGATGAGCCTGAGACTCATTGTTTTCAATGAAATTTATAGACCTTGATTTTTAGTGAGTTGAGCAGAAAAGTCAACACTCAGCTTTCGAAAAAGTACTGAAACCAATCAAAGACTGTTTGTTACCTGACGCAAAGAATTGGGGAAAATCGAACGACGGCTATGGATGGGGTTCGAACAGGTAACTTTCAGACTCACCTGACGATAACTCAGACTGTTTGATCGTCGCCAAATTTCCAACGGATGTACAAAAATGACGATCAACAGTTTCACATAAAGGTTTGACGATTATTGGCGAAGAGTTGGATTACAACCAAAAAATGTATATTCTTCTGTCGCAGTACACGAATTTATCACCAATTTGTTCTAGAAGGCATAGGGTCAGACCAGCACGATCCGTGAATATTTATCTACCGCAAGCAATTAGCCAAAAAATTTTCAACTAGTTAGTAGCTATCCAAACCGTTCGATTTAACCACTGGCCCGAGAGATTAAAGCAAGCCTTGAGACCAGTTGTCAAGACAACAACAACAACAACAATAAAAAAGAACTACAGGGGCTTAATGGGCAATGACCTTCAACCGATTGGCAAGCGCCACATTCTAGTCCGGAATTCCGAATCACCTGACTTTTTGTTCACCTAATGACACAAACAATATCTGACGCGGACCATTGGAACGTGGCCTGGTTACGGGGTCATTGTGTTTTCAAATTGTTTCAAAACCTTTTTACACATCGCTTTGCTCCGACTCTCGTTTTCATTCCATCTAATTACTCTCTGGGATAATCATGACAATGCGCAACATCGCGTGGTTAAACTCCACCCGTCTCACTAGAGTTACTCGGTAAAAGATGGTGTTTTTTGCTGTCTTCAATCACTGGTTCAGTGAAGTTGAACTCCAGGAATCCTTGTGTATCGTAACCGGTGATATCTGCATCTAACAGAAACATCGTTGCGTTATTGCTAACTTGCATGTGATCCATTCGAATATGCTACCAGGGTACTGGTATATATATATATATATATATATATATATATATATATATGTG
>UZAN01050859.1:0-19772 GCA_900618425.1 Echinostoma caproni | reverse complement strand
CAAATAGAGGGAGCCTTAAAAACATAGAAGTGGTTAATTGTTATTTAAAAAAACCCTCTCTCCTGCCTGATGTGAGGAAACGTAATCCAGAACTTTTCGAACAAGCTGATTTTCTGTTTTAACCGGAATAGTCATAAGCAGGTGTTGTGAAACGCGTCCTTTGCATTGGATATTCTGATATTTCTCTTTCTACTGGTATTGATAGCCTTAAATGTATTAGATCTTTCGATCAGTTGCAAATATTTTATTCTTTTTATGAAAAGTTATGCATCTTTCGAATTTTATCCTAACGTGTTTGACCCGTAGAATTTTTCTATCCATCATATTAATCTTCTTTACCAATGCATCTGAAAGGTCAATCGATTTCATCCTTTCAGGAAAGCATGATGATCATGGGAGAAGATATTGAGGATTACATTAAATCTGGCGATTTCTATTTCGGCGACTGGTCTAGCCGAATGAGACGTGTACGACGATCCACTGTGGAATTGGAAGTGAGTTCTTGCGGGCAGGTTGCGGGAGATATTTACTCCATTTTATCGACTAGTCTGTGTGCATGTGTAGCTTCTGATAAAATTCACACTCTGTGCTTTTTTGACGGCCAAACTTAAATAGTCAATAAAAACATAACCATTGACACGAATCGGATCCTGAATCAGTACTGGAAAATAGAATAGTCATATATCTCACTCCTCATTTAGGAGTTTGACCGCGGCCAACATTGTCACACGCTCAGTGAGATGTATCCGAGTCATCAATTGAGTACAGGCAAAAGTTTTGATTACTCACTCGCAAATGGTTAAGTTTTATTCCAGCATGCGAGCGTTCGTAAGCCACTATCAGTAGGTTACACTAATGATGTTTGCTTCATCCATGAGCAAAGAGAACAATCCGAAGTCGAAAGGAGTGTTGAAAACCTGAAGTGTACGGGTTTGCTGGAGTACACAGATAGTCTATTTTATCTTTTCCAATAACACTAATAACAATAATGTTATTTGTTTATTATTGTTTATTTGATCACCTTGCATGCATGATGAATGTTGAGGTTTTGACACCCAGGTGGATAACAATCGCCTACATTTAGGTGGTAAATTTGCTAGTAATCTGTGTGAATTGTGAATACGAACTCCGTTGAGTGGAGGAATCATAATCGCCCGCTTCACTGGGTAATACTTCACTAATGTTTCAATGTGTATAGCTGTAACAGTGATGATGAAATACCATGTTATTCCTTCCGTAGAGACCACATCGTAATTTGGAAGTGAGATATGTTCAGTAGAACAGTATAATGGTTCCAGGATTCGTCCATTGATAGGGTTCATGGAAATTCTTACTGTCTCGATCACTTTATTTAGCAGCTTATTCAGGCGNATTCAGGCGCTTAGTTGGAAAACTCGTTACACTGAGCGGTGAGCATCATTTGGAATAGGAACAGTTGTTCGTTGAGAAAGTTTGTTGTTGATTGATCTATGGAAATCGGTTAGTCTAGAGAACATAAGCTTAACTAATGGAGCTTTTTTCTACGAAATTTGTTTGATTAATTCAAAGCAGCTGTACTGCCGATTTGATTACATTATTCTGATACAGAATGTTGTCACACATTTTGTATTACATTCCGTTCCGTCGGTGTTGATACCTTATATATGTGCCAATTTGCTACCGCATATTAGATTTTGAATGTCTGAATTGAAGAACAGAGGTAAGCAGTTAATCGAGTAAAACTAACTACTAGACCAGTATAAAGAGCAAGAGTGGGTAACGGTTAAGCAAAGAAACTGGAACACCATTGGCTGACACCCTATGTATATGGACCAAGGTCACCCTAAAACGAATAGCCTGACTGGAGCTACGGATCAAATTATCACCGGCTCTGTTGAACTAATTTCATGGAGGCGATCAAGTAATGCAACGCGACAATGATCAGCGCAAGCTTAGCATGCATCAATTTTCGCTTCGCTATCCCGTTCTAAACCAGTTTTAAACAATAACATTGCGCAGTTTTGGGAGGCTGTTATTCATCCACTACAACAGTAAAGTCAACAGAAATTATACACATTGATAGTGCATTGCTTACAACGTTTATAAGAAGAATTTCCAAATGCTACTTTTAGTTGGACTGGTCTCTAAGCACAAACCACAGCTCACCCAGTAAATCAACCCGTGTGTTGCCTGATTGGCGAACTGGTGACCCATGCCAGTGGTTCAGAGCCCAAACAGGCTGTTGAATATGCACTTCTGATAAGTTCTGAGGAGAGCGAAACTCCAGCGTTATACTTTCCATCAGATCAACTGGGCGTTGTGTGCGTAAGTGCATTTTGAAGCGCAGTCAGTCAAAATCAGTAATATTGACCTCATACTGCTGCTTATAAGTGATGGAGAAGTAGTTGTTGTTTTTGTCAGAAGAATCTTGGTCAGTACAAGTGCTAGAACGAACCACATGAAAGAAAGCTATTATTTGGCAGTGTTTGACCGTCGAATAGCTGATTGACATACAGAAGTGTTCAGAAAAATTTCCGTTTTTTCTCTTATTCGGACTGTGATAATCACGTTTGAAGTTGGTCTAGTTCTTTATCTCTTATAATCTCCTGGAAAGCAGAAAAAGAGACTGGTACTTACCTGTGAACAGTTTGCACCAAAATGTATCTTAGGCTTTGCTCTATACACAACAACGACTGTTATGGGAATCACTGACGACTGCGACGTACATTTAGTCTTACACATCTAGTGAGGAAACAAAATAATGGTTAATTTTGTGTCATTTTAGACGGTTTCTAAATATGAAGCTGTAAAAAACCTTTTCCTGCAGCGGTTTAAATTCCGCAATCCATTCCAAGAGCAAAACACCGTATTTCTAGAGCTTTCATAGCAATTTAATGCAGTTAATTCTATCCTCTGCGTTGAATGATCTTGTTCATTTACCTGCTCTTAGTAGAGGATTTGTGGTGCACAAATATCAGTTTTGAACTTCGTGCTGAAAATTGAAATAGAACAAGCAATAAACATCAAAAACAAAACGATAAAGTTAAAATAATACCATTATTTCGCAAAATGGTTATTCCAAAGGTCGGTCTGGACATCAAAAGTAGATGAAATTCCCCGGAAAAGAAACAACTGGTATCGTAAATGAAACAGAACTGGAATACCAAGCCAAAGTACGGGGATATTTCAATATCCCCCTTTTCATCCACAACACTTAGAAGCTCTCGTCACTTATTATCAGCAGTAGTCAACAGGAATTTCACAAAGGGTTCTTCTATCGCGCGGCTCATTTCATTTAACACAAATATACACATCGCTTTCGGAAATCGGGTCACGATCGATTCAAGTTTTATAATGAAATGAAGAAAAGGTCATTCGAGGATGACAGTAGTGCAATTCCATCACAGAATAACAATGATCCAATGTGCTTGGTTCATTTACCACCTGGATCAATATTGTTCATTGCAATCTGGGCTGGGGTCCCCCGAGTACTTTCTTTGGGAAACAGAATACTTGCATTTGTTTTCAGTCCTAATATGACGCCAGTCCGAGACCAAAATGTTAAAATAGTTGCGCAATTGGCATAGATGATTGATTTTGGAGCACTGCAACCCTTAACAATAGGGAGTCAAGCAATGTCACCTAGAACATCATCAACAAATCTATGTGAGATTTCCGGTCTCAGAGTGCATCAAATTATGTTCCGGTTTGGTTCACCTCACGCCGGGCGACTAAAATCCTACAAGTAAGCAACCAACTAATAGCAGAGATACGCTCCAATTTTTTGGAGCCGTTTCCTGCGTGCTTTTATCAGTCGGATTATTCGTGGTTGCGAACAGTATTCGATAGAATGAATTACTTCCTATTCGTTACAGTTGTTCCTGAACATATACAACTTTCAAAGTATCTAACACGCGATTCTGCCAGTAATATGATGAACTGCATCCGTATACCGTTGGAACTGTTACCAATTGTCACATATTTATGGACAGAATATCTGCCCGATCCTACCCGGTCAGTAAGTTGACTATTGTCGAAAACCGATGACGACCATTCCTTGTAATATTCCGTCACAGATCGTTCCTATGGTCACATGCACCTGTTCAAGCACAGCTGTCTGTTCCACATTGTCTTTGATAGACGGCCCGGGTAACAACACTTTTAGGTGAGGTAACACGAAAGATCGGTTGATCCGGCATTTCCGTCACTTTATCATGATTTCTAATGTTCGTTCCTCCAGCAATGAATATGAAGGAATGCCTAGTACTCGAGGATAGCAGAATGCTCACTGTTCAAAAATGAAGACATTTCAAGTGTAATGCATTGTCGTGACGCAATAAACACTTCAACACACATATTCATCACCATATTTTGCACATCATTCATCTCTGAGTAAGATATTCCTCGTGGGATAGTATAGACATGTTCCTGGATTTGTTAATGGATTCTATGATTTTCGTGAAATTGGTTTGGGAAAGATACCTATTTTCTGTTTCTCCAAAGTTTTACAAACTGAAATTAATTCTGGAAACTATGCCGCTTTCTTCCAATCTGATGTAATTTTCACAGGACGTAGTTGTACAGAAAGCCATTCGTACAATATTTTACGTTTCAAATAAGCAGTGCTGTTTTAAGAGGATAGTGGAGAAATGCCTTGTCAAATCCAGACGCATTCAACAGTTAACACACCTTTTTGGTTGATGGAAATAAACCAAATGAAATTGACATTGCGGTTTTCGAGAGTTTGAGTTTGAGAGCTTGAATCAATTTGCGTTGTGCGCACAACTCAGGCTTCATGAGTCGGATGCTAATCGCCCCTGCGGTTGCTAGCGTCCAAAACCGCGTTGCTCTCGCGAGGTGTGATGAAACTCGATAAATAATTGTAAATGCCGAGCGCATGTCAACCAAGTATCCCATCTCTATCAGATGAGCAATGATCGAGCTTGACAGCTCCAACTCCCATCCTATGTGAGCCAGTATGGATTGTGTTCTTTGATCCGTTGAGATAATAGCCTTGTCGTTCGACCTACGTAAGTCGCACCACAGGTGCATTTGAATTGGTGGATAATCATAGATGATGTCAACATAGGCAGTTTATCTTTGTTGTAGCATCAGATGTCTGGTGACCTAGAGAACACATCTTAGCTGAGCGGCATTGTATGTAGATTTCACTACTGAGGACAAAACTCAACTGACCCTGTCAGTGGCGAAATCGCCTTTGAATGGAAGTCTCATAAAAAGAATTTTATGGTGTATATAATTCTATGACATGTGTCCACGCATCCACCTTTTCCAAGCGTCATTTTCAGCATACAAGGCATAGACTATCATCATTGCAAATCCTCATCAGCCTTTTATGTCATTCTAAAAAATGATTCTCCCGTGGGAGTTTTAAATCTCCCGATTGAAAACCAACCTCATATTCTTAATTGCTTTCATTGTTTGCGTAGTATATACTACAAATGGTAAGTATTGCATTGCGATGTGCCGTGCCGTGCCGTGCCAGTTCGCTTTCTAACTTCGACTGAATATGTTGAATCGTGCTCGAATCGGCTTATCATTTTGTGCTTTGAATCCCACTCATCACGGGTGCTTTCAACATGTCGCTCTTCTGAATGTTCAAGATGATCTTTCATTTTCTCGATGGAATGAATATATCGGAAAAGCCGAAAAATATCTGGTTTTCTTTCATTTTCTGAAATCGCGGTAGTGAAATTCAATTTGTCAGCCGGTCAGTCAAGCAGTCACGAACTCATTCGATCCGTCAATCCGCGCGTTTCGTCCTGTGCACCACAAGTTGGAGCCAAATACACAGAAATCAGCATTTTGACTGCTCTTTCGTGAAATGCTTTTCCCTGTGTGCGTATATGTGTGTGTGGTTGCGAGCGTCCATGTGCGTGCATGGGCGCGCAGCTTTTGCATGCTTCAGCTTTCGCCTTGTCTTCCTCTTAGAACTTGTGCATGAGAAGACGACTCGTGATTGATAATTGCACTTCTAGGCTCGCATGCGCATTCGTTTGTGGTGTTCTTTCAAAATTTACACGATTTTCTCTTTCATTAAATTGTGCCCACAAAAGAAAACAGTGTGTTTATGGCTTTTCAATGAATAAGACTTGTTTGACCATTTTATCCACTGGGATGAACCAGATATAGTCATCCTGGGTTGCTGAACGCGAAAACCGCAAGCAGTTCCTTCCTTGCTGTGATGTGCATAAACGGAACCCGGCTCCTTAACGCATTTAAAACGAAGCTGAAGTTGCAACCAAAAAACAAGCAAATGATTCTTCAGATAATGTTCTTAAACTGGACACAAAATTGATATAATTTTTTAAAAAAAACTTGTAACCGACCCTGAGCTGATATATAAAACTCATTCAAGGCAATGAAAATTTACTGAGTTCGAACAGAAGCTTGTTGTGAGGGTAAACAATCGAGAAAAATGTCCCCATGTCAGGGAGTAATTGCTATGATTTTGATCATATACACTCTGTCTGGTAAAGTACCTAGAGTAACAATTCTAGAGCTGTAGAGTAAGGTGTTTTGGATAGACCTTTCTTCATGAATCACTTCGCCATACTCTCTGGGATTATTTTATAAATTTCACGGGTTTTCAAAGCTCTCCAACTGATAAAATCTCCCTCTTTTGGAACTGGTCGTCTTATTCACTCAATAATTGTCTGTGTTTCAGACTCGCAACACTAGTTGCGCATATGCAGTCTTAGAAGCGGCAACTGTGCTTTGACAATAGATTCGATTTAAATTCGACTACAACCAGACAAACTACTGGTAGTCCATGAGTAGGTAAGCCAGCATTTCGAAAGGAACTGCCTAACGAGTGAAACAGTACAGTTATCAGATGTAATCGATTTTCAGATGACAAACCCAAAAACAAAGTATTGTGCGAAATGTTCCTCGTGGTTTTACTGGCCTGGTTCTTCTATGGAATTCCGTTCCATTTATACGATTTAGACGAGAATGGTAATCGACAGATGTGTCCCTATAAGTAGGTACTTGTTTTCACAGACACCAAGGTCTGCGCTCCTATACGTCTACCTATACATATTACCCTTAAAATACAACAGACTTCATCCTCCAGTATCAGTTGTTTACTTGAGTTGCTTTAAATTAACTTTAGTGATAACAATGAATCTTCATTTGCTTTTCGGTGAGAGATAATTACTAGTCCGTCAAAATGTGCCCAGAAAACTCGGGTTTTGGAAGTAGTTACGTGCTGCAAGTGGGATTCACTCCAGTCCAGTGCGTTGCTAACAGATTAACAGGAGGCCAATACCTACCACAGTAAGTGACATTGAGATCAGACGGATATAGGGTATAGGTAGCAGAAATGAGCCATCGAGGCTCTATGATCTAAAGCATACACTGCATTCATGTGTGGCACTACAAAAAGCCGTCAAAACAGACCCAGAGGCATTCATCCATCGCTTCGGAATTCAGAAAAACTAAACGTTCGTAAATCACCTACTGTTTTCGTAAATTTAAGTAGAAGATCTCGGCCTAATTAACATATTCAGAAGTGACCATTTGCAATCTATCTACCATCTACCTGAATGATCACTCACAGTAGTAATGAATAACCTAAGACCTCTGATCCTGCTCCCTTCTCCAAAAAGCCCTTCGGCCATCGTGTGATACGTAAAGTGATCGCATATGACCTGAAGTCAACTACTACAGCTTTAAGCATTTATTGTCTAACTTCTCGAGTCTGCTCGTGTCTGTCGTATCTTGTGCTAAAGTCAATCACTGAAACAAAGGAATACAGGTATCTCACTAATTTGTTGGCGGGTTGGTTCGAATCAAAGAACAATCTTACTTATATAACAATGCTCAGAAAACCGCCTATGACTAGTGATAGTTCAACATGTTTCCGGTCACTACCAACAAATTTATATTCTTTAGACTTGAGGGACACACACAAAAATGTTATTGCTATTGATCCTCAGGGCAACTAATTCGCAATGACCAGTCATTTTGTCATTTAGACAATGAGTACGTCGAAGAGGACAATAAAGAACATTGTGGTCACCATGTGTTAAAAGAGTATACTCCGATTCCAGTCGCTTTTATTTTCACGAAGGTTTTGGGCACCGGTATGTGATTTTACATTCTCTCTATCTACATTTTTTGTGACAGATTTCAATTTGCATGTTTTGTTTTATCTTCTGGCAAGAGTAATGAAGAAAAGGAAACGATTACTTGACTGATGATAGCATTTAGTGAAATGAAGAATTTGGTGCTACAGACAATAAACTGTGGTGCGTGTACTTGTGTGTGTTCTAATCTGTGAATGAAACATAGACTGTTTTTGTCTAATCAAATGCATACCAAATTACTAACCTATTAAGTCATCTCTGCGCTTTACACTCTCAATGAAACTTGGTGGATAAGATAACATGAAACCTGGAGCAAACTTGTGTGACTCGCTAGCCCACTTTGCTTACCTTATGTATAACGATCATTGTTTTTCTCTTTTTATTTAAAATATCATGTAGGCGTTACAGAAGAACTTCCCACTGAAGGAACGAATTCGCATTTTGGAACAGTTACTTCTGTTATCTGTGATTGTCGGTCGATGGTTGATGCCCCGAGAGGGTCTCACTCGCGATCAACTGTCCCAGCTACTACTGATCAACATTGGCACTGCAGCTGACATTCTGGAATTATTCGAGGCCTTCAATGAGCAAGTTGTTCGGGAAAACGACTTGCTTCGAACCGTGATCTTATGTTTATGGCAAGCCAGTTTACTTCAGTTCTGTTTCAATAAAACAGCCCTTCGTGAGGTGACCAACGGTAAACCTACACGCAAACTGACCGGTTCCAATCTATCTAATCGATCAATTGGAGATCAACCTTCAACGTATGGAGGTCGGCCAATGGGTTCGATAGATTTCCTCTCCCCGGATTTCCCGGTCCCCGTGACTGAACAACCTAGAGCAATTCGACCTCCGAGACAAACCACCGGATTCTGTGCATGTTGTCGTTGTCGTCGGCGCAATCGCGTTGCCTCACTCGATGAAGTTGAGCATGCCACGATAGAGCAGCCGCACACTTGTTGCTCTGACTGTCCCTGTCCAAATGCTTTCAGCTTCCTGTGTCACGAAAGACCGTGTCTGTGCTGTGAGACCGAATTGTGGGCGATCGGAATGTCTCTCATGTTGCAAGATCTACCCTTCCTCATACTGCGATTGACCTTAATCATTTATTTTAATGTTCGCAGCTATTCCAATGTGTTTTTCACGTGTAAAAACACACTACTGATCATGCTGCAGTTATTCCGTTCCGTTGTAATCGTGGTAGAAGCATACGAACGAGCCAAAGACCCAGTGCATTCCGACGTTGAAAGTCAGCACAACTCGGGTCGTTGATAAACGCACACGTCTCATGTGATCAGACTAAAGAGTTGATGCAATCTCACTGGTTCAACACCGTCCCCTCTCTTCGCTTCCCAAATGAAATCAGGAAACACGTTGTTATTGTTAATGTTTAAACTTATGGTGTAATTGATTTGTTCTGTTTTTTTCTAATTTATAAATAACTAAGCATACTGGGTTTCATGTTTGTGGGTGTATGCATGCCTGTGCGCTGTGACTGCATTAAATCTAGTGCTTTCTCCATCTTCCTGTCTTGGTTACCAAGTTCCAATGGTTAGGAAGAGAACCAAACATGTATCTTCCGAAAACTCTATTCCGAAACACTGATACCACCACTGCCACCAATATGTGCCCTCCATTAGTAATAAGAGTGAAATCTTCATTTGTACCGCTTTGTTCATTTTTTCTGTCGCGCCCTGTGTTTGTCTTCTTCTGTCGCTAGTTCTCGAACTCGATCTTGGTCTCCATCAACCAGTTTGTCGGTGTCATTTGTACATACAATGATAACGAGAATACAGATTAGAACAAGAAAAATACCACAACTTCCGCATATTTCTCACCATTCTTCAGTACACGGTATCCAGCTGCTTGTTAAAAGTTTGTTTTCACATTCATTATGTTGATTTATTGAGTAAAAACACAAGATAAAATCAGATATACTATGAACCTATTTCCAGGGCTGAACCACAGATCACAATTCCAATGGAAACAAACACGTGTTCAGTATCACCACCATCCCCGTCCCACCTACCAGTATTCCGTTATGGGTCAACTTTTATTCGCAGGGGCCCCTCGTGTATCTGTGACTGTGCAACTTACAGTGCATCCCGTTCGAATAATGACCAAGAACGGAGTCTCTCAATTCCCCTGTGCACGTCGTCCCACTGTGACCTAACCATTAAACACAGACAAACAAACTGGCACAAAACGCTTATCTTTCACCCCATCCCCATCCCACCCCTCGTGATCCCGTCTCTTTGAGCTGGCCGAAAATCCAGCACGCACTGAAATCGGAAGACAGAAATTTCTTTATTTTTTTCGTTCCGTTCCGGTTTTCTTAATTTTACCCGACTCTCGATCTTCAGTATTTCGTTTTACACCTGTATAAAGATTTAGCTTCCAGACGCAGCAACAGACACCAATCATAAACATTCTTGGTCCATTTCATCTGTTAGTTCACATCCCTAAGGTGGTTTAGGAGTAAAAGCAGAAGCGAACAGGAGATCAAGGTGGATTATGCGAACATTTATTTCACATATGCGATGAATCTCTCCTCATTGATAATACTGTTTAACCGTTTGTGCTGGTCTGACCGTTTTCTGTGTGGATTATACAAAAGTGAGTTTAACACAGAATGTGGTCAGGGACAATTTGGANCCAGTGTGTAGAACGTTTTTCGGTGCGCATCTCAATGATATCCGTCATTACGTAGAGACTCAGACTGTCCCTTTGTGCTGCAACTCTAAAGAATGTATCCTCATCGTTTGCAGTCGGAAGCCTGGCAGCCTAGTTTCAAATCAGCGGAATGTGAACTCTTAGCCAGACTTGTTTGTGTGATCCTTTCGGACGAAGAAATCTAGCTTCGAAATATCAGTACTCGAATTTCACTCGAGGACAGGATGTACTAGCGTGACAAACACGCTAAACCTAGGCCAAACCAATAAATAGATGAGAGCATGAAGCAAGACCAACAGGCAATGTATCAAAAAGTGCAAGCAGATATCAAATTACTCTTCAGTCACTTGATAGGAGATTTAGGCGAGTCCTAAGATGAATGGGGTGCCTAAATAATTAACATCGGATTATTAGGACCCGAGATAGAAAAACTGAACGTATCAATAATGAGTGAGAAACAAACCTGAATTTGATCTACCTATTGCCTAGAAGGCTAGGTGCTTTGCTTGTGTCCAATGTCTGTACTCACGATCAAGGATGGACGGTATGTAACAAAAGAACGATGGAATGGAGGAAAAGCAATTTTGAGCTCCAAACAACCATCATGTCTACGAATATGAAACAATCTATGTGGTTCGACAAACATTTACGTGCACACATATAGTCAGCAATGCAGTCAGAACTATACACACGCAACCCAATAAGAGCGCAATCATCCTTGCACATTTCTGCACTTATGCAGTATTTAACTGACTCATTAGCAAGCGGTAAGAGATGAAAATCTGCCTCCAGAGTACGACTGTGGAGAGTTTGACATTGAGGAGCAAGTTTCTCCCAGGAGAAGGATAAATGATCTGATATAGTTTCGCTACTTTTGCACTTTTATGTAATCAGATGTGCCAATCCCGAAGGAGCATTGAAAAAAAGAATGACTGCATCAAATATGAGTGATGTCTGTTGATTCAGCGTACGGTGACTGATGTAGGTGCTACCTCAGTTTTGAAGTGGTCAATCCTTCTTCGGTGGCTCTCGGAGCAAGGCATACAGAAGTCTTACAAGGCGCTTTCCTGTACCAACTGATAAAGTACATACATGTATTTAAATGTGCATAGGTAAGTCCATACACAACAATCGAAAAGCAAAGCATTCATAATTTTGAAAAGAAAGACAAGGATTTACAAGACAGGATGAAAAAGAAACGAAAAATGTCGACATGAATTTGACGACGAACGACTGAGAAATAATAAGAGATGGCGGGATGTCCAGGCAAATGAGGTCAAATGCCTTCAGTGAATAGTGTTGAGCACAGTTTGTTCAACTGGACTTTACTAACTCAATTCGATAGCTGAAATAACTGTGGANTGGATGGTAATTTGTTCCAAGGTTTCGTACCCTTAGAAGTTAAAAAGGTTGGCTGGGGATTTCTGATGGCTCTTAGTTGCTCACAACCGAATTGGTTTCCCCTCAGACCAAGTTTGTTGCTCCCAGCAAACAAATGATCACCAAGGCTTGGCTGATTGGTGGAAGATTTCAATCATGCATTTGTTTCCTGCAGGTTGCAGAAAATATATGAAATACTCTCAGCCTCTCAATGGGATGAAACTGATCCATTTTTATTTTACAGGTATAACGGCTTCCCAGCTTTCAGTAGGACTTTGTCTTTCACTTACCTAGGTTTTAATACGTTATTCTCTATTTGGCGGACAGAAGCACTTCTACCTCTCCGGAGGTCACAATTCTCAAACATCTTGCACATCACCTGCTAAACTCAACTATACAATGGATAAACGTACACTGTAAACTCAAAGATTCATGATGTGGTCCTGATGAATCATCAGACAGCGACCGACATGCTTCCCGATCAGGTGCTATCATAGCCCCCCACCCCACCCCACCCACACGCACACATCTGCCCATCCTACCTGCATATTTGTTTACACTCGTTGATTCAGTCATGTGACACACAACACACACGCACACCGTGACAATGATTATCGGTTTTGCGACACCGACATGCACTAAGACAAGGCACCAGTCATATGACCATACACGCACTCATCGCGCCTGTCACCTCACCACTACGACCCATTCGCGCATTCATGAACCCTGCCAATCAATGTACTTGACCTTGAGACACTCACCCATCAGTCTGAGTGACTCGGTTTCAACACGCAATCTGTTACACACCGGACCATTCAGTACGATCTCTGTGGATTATATTACGTTTTTCATTGATGTGGACTCGGGAAATTTCGATAACCGCATCGATATTCATATACGTATCACGCACGATAAGGTGCTTACGTGTTGCTCAACTCAACTGGGATTGCGAATAATCAAGCGAGTGATCAGACCGAGATCAGATTTACGTTAAGTGAGATCCACGGAGCTTAGAAATACTTTACCTGTTTACCCGAAAGCGTTCAATGACTTTACTTACCATGAAATGTACACGTTATTTTCCAGTTGAATAACTTTATATCAGGCTATTTATTATTTGTCAGTAGAAGGTATTCAATCCTTTGACCGGTGGGCAAGCAAAAGCATCTGCATGCACACGACCAGTAAATTGGGAATCGCATGCAAGCTCAGACGAACGAACGACAGCTCAGGCAAATAAGTCAAGGTTGAGATGATATTTGTAACGGATGCGATAAGCGATAACCACATATGCACCAAATATGGGCCATTTAATGAACGGAATCGGAGGATGAACTGTGTACGAATTGTAGCCGAAAACCTAAAATTCTATGTAATTAGCGTGTGCAAAGTGCAATTTTGTGAATTCGAATTTCAGTCGTATTCTCTTGATCAACATAAGTATGGAAATATATGCTACTAGCTACAGGGAACCTAATAGAAGTTTGAGTGGAGTGACCAGAATCTTGGAATGGTAAACGAATCGTCAGCGTGTAGAATTCGATTGCAATCGCTGAGCAGTTATTTGGGGCTTGAAATCGGTGATGGGCGTGCATCATTTCCACGGCAGAACATTGCCTAAACCGATTCGAATCACACGGTTGACCTCAGAGGTCAATCATTAACAGGTTTGGATAGAACTTCATATGTGTTGGAATGGTAGATCTATCGGTACTGAGATAGGAAATGGTCAATACACTCTTGAGTTTGAGGAATTGAGAACACTGTGATGCCAAAGTATTCTACTGCCCCTTTGGAACACGAGTGGGAAGGATATTTGCATCCGGTGCTCTTCAATCAAATGGATAACATTTGTGCGTTACAGTGTATTACATCACCAGCCACCAAAAGTGAAGGCGAAAATTTGCGGCTGAAGATATTCCTCAAAGTATGTACAGTGAATTTGGCAGGCAGAGAAATGGTAAAGAACGGTTCCGGCCACTTCGATCAATAATCAGTGGTGGTGGCACAGTGCTATAATCGCTGTCAGCGGCGTGATGTGTACTCTGTCGTCCGAGGTTCGAGCCCCGCCACTGCACCAGACTTTGGTGGTAGGCAGCTTTGCTGTCTTCCGATTCAATACCACGCCTAACCTATCGGGGCCTTATGTGGTTCGCCAAACCAAGTCCCGGGGTTTAGCTTGCCGGCTACCATCAGTGAATACCAGGTCTTCATGACTATAGGGTTCCACCCCGTCTGTTGTCCATCACACATCGGTGTGTGATAAAAAAAATTAGAGCAAATTATTTGTTTCTGGATGAACCCACAATCAAGCCTTGTTGTCCTTGAGTCATTTTGGATGGAATATTGTAGAATTTGTGAAAAACAGTTTGCATAGTTCTTTCAAATACACCGTATGCGTGGATCAATTTTGAACCACCAGACGGTAATTCTATCGAATAATTTCTTGTTTTTCAATATCTGAATGTTCGGAGGGTAGTAGACCATTCAGCACCATTTTGTAACCGATTTTAAGTATTTTCATTTCGTCGTTCAAACATAGGATGCCGTCGAAGGGCACTAAAATTTCTTATCGGGCGTCTGGTATTTGCAGCCTAACCACAGTGCTGGGCTGATAGTACAGGTGAGAATTACCCTGAACTGTTTCATATAATTCCCCATCGGTTGATCAGGAAAGGTTAAACTGAAAGCGTCTACAAAACACTTTTTCGGAAACTAACGAATAAGGAGTACGAATAGTCCAAATGTGGCATTATTGTAGTAGATCTCTTGGTAATTGCGCAGCTGTACTGAGCGCAATATTCCATCCACGAACCGTTGCAGCAGACGCACGAGAGGAACTTGGTTAGATTTATTATGCATCTCAGAGTTTCATGATCGGGAACAACCTGGAATGGAACACCAAACGTATACTTAAGAAAACGCTTGATTGCTATGCAGATCGCCAAAGTTTTACAATGCGTTTTCGAATAGCCACGTACTGTTTCGCTTAAACGGCATGACAAACAAATCACTGCTTGAACAACTCATGTTAAAACTGTATCAGGACAAGGCTGAGCTTGGAATAATATAGGAAGAGAATAACAATGTACGTCAGAAATTGGAGTATAGATAGAAATCACTGTTCTCGAGAAATGGTCTATTCAAGAGATCTTAGAAACCAGATAAACTAAAAGAAAGACCCTCACAGTAAGATTTGTGATGAAACGAAAATATTACCTGGGTGTGCCAAACGGAAAGCGTGACCTTGGCAAATACCTGGATAAGGGCATCTATTATTGACCACATAAACGAAGCGTATACGGATGACTTTGGATAAAGGTTTCTTCCGGTTAATCGCAACGTTTTTGTCATAAAGTCTAGGAAACAGTTTCAACAAACGAATAACGCGCATGGTTTTGTCTGGAGCATGCGCAGTAACATCATTCAGTGCAACTCAAGGATTAAATGACGCAACCAAATGGTCACAACGTGACCTGAGAACGGACCAAAACCGTAATCAGGATGGAAGAATTCAGCCCCCCTCCCCTTCCTCTCATCTATCTTCTCACCCTGTCCCAACTCGCACCAGTTCAGCGACCAACAGAGTCAAACACAGTTAGAACAAGGGACACAAATAGTTGGTGAAGAAGAACACATATATAAAGGAACGGGTACAAGCAGAACACTACCACTTCGAAAGTACCGTCGATGTCACCTCAGCTGGTGAGGAAACGTTTGCAAACAAATTGTCAAGCTCGGTGAACAGGCGAAATGGAATTCAGTTCACCCAAGCTACGAGAACTGATTTTCAGTACTTTGTCAACAGTGACAGCATTCCTCAGTTTTGAGATGAGTTCAGGCCAGTTTCTGGGGTCAGAGCACAGGAATCCGTATTTATAATGTTCGAATGTTGTATTTATATTAGTTATCTCCATCTTTCAGAGGAATCTGCAAATAGGCAGACTTTAGAATACACTTTTCAGTTCACCAGTTTATCCAAGATATTTTTGGTTCAACAGTAATACGTGTGTACTATTTTGAGCGATAATTAAAAGTCAAACACTGGGGAGAGCAGACTGTTATGCGTCTTTTAAGCTGTTAGTCGTTTAAGAGAAGAAACAAAATCTGTAACAAAAAAATCACGATGGAGTACCATTTTATGTGAACCGAAGATGGGTACATGCATGGTAAAAGCAGTTATATCTCACCTGGAGGATGAAGTGTTGACGCGAATACTGAAAGATTAAAGCTTGGTGTGTGCCATCGATGACGCCGTAGCGACATCCGGCAGTCTATGAAGGGTTGAGAACATGCTCCAGTAGTTCGGATAGTGTCCCTATATGGCGCACAAACTATGCCCTTAAGAAAACCGGATATACTGTTGGTATTCAAAAAACCTATCTAGGCAGCAGTGCATAAATCTGGGGAGAGCGGGACCGGATAGTTATTACTGGGGTTAAGAGCAGAATTTGCGGTATTTACGGCTGACCATTACAGCATGTGTTAAGCACAACACAATTAGGTTACCACGGCACTGGCCTAGCAACCTTAGGTGTATAAATTCTCTATTTTCACCTTAATACTGCTCTCAACATTGAAATCTTCCTTCTATCTCTTGATCCAAAAGAGGATCCAAAAGGAAAAAGTCAACATATCTATGGAATTCCGTTCCGGCGACTATGGCGGGGGNNAGGCGTCTGGATGAGTACCTCAAGGGACTATGGAGGTACGATCACTTATGATCGAACCTTTAATCAGTGTGACGGGGCTTACTAGATTATTCTGCCCTCTGCCTTCAACTCTGGATGATGAAGAGTCAAAATAGCCTCACTAAATTGCATGGTAATAGTCGTTCAGACTAAAACTGAAACAGATAGGGAGCAAAACTGCTATGATACCCCGTGTAATGAACAAATTAGGTCGACATGTATGATACGCGTAAGAATTGTTCAACTGATGCCGTGGAGAACTGTAACTCGACAATGAAATCATTTGTAGAGTCCATAGTAATTTTAAACCTCTCATTAAAATCACCAAATTTGGAACAGTCAGCAGTTAAACCGAAACAAATCGAATTTAATGTACAATCACTGACATAGTTATTCCCCAATTACTACGGTTTGCTCAACCTGACTGATGTACGCGCAGATTTCATAGACCCTTTCTTGTCAGTTTGAGAAAGGCAGGAATTTCGATCTGGACAACTATTTGTGGACAGTAGTCTGCAACATGACACACATTATCTGAGTCGGAAATTTCTTGTCTGCGCGATTTAAATGGTCACCTAAACGATTACGAATACAGGTTTTGAAATTCCGCATCTGAGTACTGGACCATGCATAGTTTTATTGTACAGAACACTGAGACTTCGATCAGTAAGTGTTTTCAACTGCCAAATCTTTCCACAATCGAAATGGATAGACTGGAATGAAGTAGTCTCCAGCAAAACGTTCTATAGGGCATTTTCGTATGCCTGATGCCGAAAATGATCCCACCTTGCGTGTTTTTGTTTGTAGCTGATGTTCGAAGTTGCATTGCAGTCTGGATCTGCATACTGATCAAAGCGTCCCACGAGTTTATGAAAATTAAATCGTTCAGCAGATTAGAAGTGTAGTGAAAGAACGTGCGCATCAGTGCATCCCAAATGAATTGGAGACTTGGGGTATTCCAGAATCTCTAATACTGGGCATTGATATCTTCTCTGATGATTGGTAATACCATCGCTATTTCTTTGGTATCTTGGACACTTTCATGAGCAATAAACCACGTTTCAGTTGTCTATTCAATAACAGGGGCCTGTACTTTCGTGTGCACACAAAAGAGCGACTACGATATGACTTTCCAAACAGATGATCCGAATATGCAACGATTAAGCGCAAAGTGAAAGATAGAATCGTGCAGTAAAACGTGGTAGTATTGAAGTATAGATAGCATTCCACAAGTTGAATTCAAACTGATCAACATGTAGATGGTGTAGTCATGTGATAGACATATCAGTTCACTCGTGGTAATCAGGGTCAAACGACGCTGGTGTTAGTGTGCTAGCGTGGTCAAACATGGAGACCTACTCTGTTTCCTAATTTTGTTTATTGGATGGAAATGTTTGCTCCAGAGTTTAAAAACCACTATTTTGCTCCTAAACCCATCAACCCTTTCCTTTTGCTCCATATAAGCAGAAACAAGCGTTCAGGAATGTCTCCTGAAAGAACTATTCAGCATCGTCTGACAGTTTTTGGGCTCGGCTTCCAAGCGGAAAAGCACACCCACATATGAACCCTCCGATTAGAGTATATTCTTGATTAAATACGTTGATTCTGACCAATTGAATGATCCGCAGTATACATCCTTTTCCCCCATTATCCCTGTTTTATCATAATTTGATTTTGAAGCGACAACATAGGGATCAATCCTTCCTGAAAGGGCAGTCTCTTGGAGGTTATATAGTGCCCTTACATTTTTGATTGATTCACAGAACACACTGAATTGCTGTAACGAATTATACGCATCCTTCTTCATGACCCCTGGACTTCAGTGTAAATGTCCCAGCAGTGATGCTCCCCATCTTCCCTTTATCACAGAAGGAGTTAACCTGAATACCTGCAAAGTTCCCTGTGTACTCAAAAATTAACTTGTATCTTCGTCCTATCAGTAGGAGTGATTTCCTTCAGATTTCTCTGCCCTCCTGATTGAATTGTATTGACAAAACTAATCAGATATGTATATGCATATGTTCATATCACCCTACAGTCACGTTCCAGTTATGGCACTGCATCTATATCCTCTAATTTCTGACTTTGTTCGTGTCTAATTTAAGAAAAACACTAACAAACAAGTTCTTTCTTCATGATTCATTCACCAGCAATAGATCATAATTTGTAGAATGAAAGTTATTCACAAATTGAGGAAGAATATTCTTCCTCCATGATCGCACAGAAAACAAGCTTTGGTGATTGCACGCGTTTATGTATTCGGGGTTATGAAGTAGATTAGGGGAGGTCGACTGCATCAAATGTAAACACTCATGTGAGACGGAGTGTTGTAGGCAGTTTCCGATTCCTTCTTCTGTTACCAGCATGTGGTTCCTGATCGCATGCACACCACGGCTGCAAAACCAAGTGGACAGGGGGAGATTACATGATGTATCGGTCACATGATCTACGTAGTTCGACTCCACTCGGTGTGAAACTGTTGACTAATTGATGGACGCGATCACTCCACTAGTTCGCCAAGCAAGCTGTTGTTCGAGGTTTCGTACAGTTAAATGCCCACCACTTAGGTGGTAGTATGGTTCATGCTTAAGGAGCAAGTAAATGCGTGCAAAGATTGTGGAAACAAGTAAATAATCTTTGATTTGGTACCACAGAAAAAATCAGGAGGTGAACATAATGCGAAGATTCGCTGAATTTTCCTCTAAATATTGTTAGTTTACGCTTCTTCTGCTTCACTTTAGTGGCACACTCAGAAAGGTAGTGTTATCTTTGCCGGAATCTATTTATGATATTCAGATTGACAGGAAATCAACGATGCCGCTCTATAAAAGACACCTCCTTAAACTTATTGCATACCCTCAAAAGAGTACGGAAACAAACACCATAAATGTCTGATCTTTTTGGCGAATCACATATCCGAACCGCTAGCTATTCTCTT
>UZAN01050858.1:9704-19772 GCA_900618425.1 Echinostoma caproni | reverse complement strand
ATTCATCATGTAAAACTGTAAATTTTTCAACAGATTTGAATATGAGTGTGGTTTGTGGGGTCTTGGGTTCGCTGAGCTTGGCGTTTAGATCGCAAACGTTTCATCACCAGCCGAGGTGACATTGTCAGTGCCTGATAAGGAAGTTACAAAAACAAGCTTGTTCGCTATATTATTTATTTTTTTAATATTCTTACGGGAATCTTCCATGAAACTGGATATTACATGAATATTCCCTTACTATCGCGTTTTCGATGTCTTCTGACTTTGAAGTTTTTCCCTATTACTGCGATTCACTATATACGTAATAAAATGAGGGTCAAGTTTTATCTCCTGAAATGAACAAGCGGGTAGGCCGATACCTTTGCATGATTTATGGGTATTTATGCCAGTAGAATCGCGCTAACATGAACACCTGACTTGGAGTGGGGCACGTGAATTTACAAACAGCAGTTTCTAACGATCATATTTTTTTTTGAAATCTTGAACTGATCATAAGCTCAGGAGAGTTAAGTTTTGGTAGAAATACGAAACGTGATCAAGCGAAATTTACAGTGTGTGTGTGTGTATGTGTGCGTGTGTGTGCTGTGAGTCGGATCGATTACTAAGCTTTATCGGACCACTGAAAAATAAAAACACCGTTGGCGGGAAAACTCATTCCGAATAGAGATCATTCGAGTCGCTTCAGATGGCATGTATCAGGCTATGACATACACTGTAAGTGCTACATGATTATCACATTTGTGAACATCATGACGATCACGACTACCCATGTGTGTTTGTGAATCTCTCTAGCGAACTTGGGCGAGGGCGAGCGCGCATGTGATTGTGTCTCTATTCTGCGATCAGCTGATTACTCGCGACTTTCACATTACGCTGTCCCATTCACGTTCACCCCTAGGCTAAGCGAGCGCGAGAATAATGTGATGATCCTGTCCTACGGGATAAGGCTAGCCACGGAGCGACGCGTTACAGTTTCTGGACAACGAACTATAGGCCAATCAGAAGTCGTGCACTCCAGACAGAAGCTGTATAACATCAAGATTTCGAGCACGCGACTGGTGGATACCTGGATAACCAATAAACTACTTATACACATGTTATTTTATCTCCTTGATTTCTTCCATTACACAAACTGCTGCTTCTGCGGCCTTTTCCTTGTATGTAAGTGCTAGTGCGATTCAGTATTTCCGTTGCGTCCGTGATTCTCGATTTCTGATTCGTTGATCGTAATGCGCAATTGGTGATCTGTGCGTAGTTTAGATACTAAAAATAGACTACCTTAACTAAGATGTGTGTGGTCTCTAAACCTGTTTTCAAAAGCCTACGTATTGTATTGGATGGTTGTCCCAGGATTAAAATAATTCCGAATGTGACGGTTTGGGGTGCTCTATCTTCGAAAAAATATAAATAAAAAATCGGTAGTGTTGTCTGTGGCTATTTGTCATCAACTTGCATACTGAATGACAAGGTCATCCACTCACGAAGTCATTCAAAATTCTAACTACTTTAATACACCTTTAATTTGATCGTTCACAGCCTAGCAACAAAATTTGACAACCGCAGCGGTAGAGCAAGCCCCAATCGGTCGTTTGACTACGGTTGTTACTTACTCGAACGTATCGGTGAATCAACAAATTGGTGAGGATAATTTTTTGTACCCGAAGGGTGACTTTCATCTACCCGGTCAGATCAAAATGGACATGAGTTATATAACTTAAGATCAGATTATAATACGCAACATGTTCTCCGAGGCTAAATGAAAATCGCCAAATCATACAAAGTGAATGATAGAAGAAGAACTTACCAGAAGACCGGCTGTGAGTAGTGCGATTGATAGGACCAGGACGCTCAATGAACAGGCCTCATTCACTGGATTCATTATCACAGGCATGTTCTGTTGTGCATTGCATGTACTTTCCGGTACGCGGGGTGCGCAGTGAAAAAATCAACTGTTGAGCTGGTCTGTTGCAAATTCCTTCTGTCTTATATCAGTGTGAATAGACTGCCAGCACACGCACACGCACACACACACACACAAACACACACAAGCAACCATAGAACTGGAGAAATTGTTCCGCCAATATGTGATCTCAACGTTTGTGGTCGATGCACCTCCCGAAACTTGTTCCACAGTGTCCAACGTTCCAATGGTATACGGGAGTACGGATGCAGTTACCTATGTATCGGTCCAAATGTGCATAACGTTTTTTTAGATTCTAAATATTATTGACAAATATTTTGCTGCGGCAGCTGCTACTCTGGGTATCCATCCGTGTGTGTGTGTGTGTTTGTATGGATATGGGTGTGTATACGCGCGTGCGTGAGTATGTGTCTGTGCGAGTGCACCCCAGACCCATTCCCCATCCACGAAGACGAAACAGCTATGTGGACACGAGTATGAAAACAATATGTACAGATGCAGCGAAATGATCATAGCATGCGATTACCAAGTGTGTATATGTGTGTGTGTGTGTTGGGGCAGGGAGACATGAATCACACACACACACACACACACATACACACACACACATACACAAAGTGCTCTGTTCTTATTCATCCCGGCACGATATGGTTTAGTGATAGTGATCAAACTGCACTGAATTGTTTGAAGCAGGAAAACCAGGGTATGATTATACCATGCCATCCCCTTCTTCGATCGCATCCGAAAGACCGATGGAAGACATATATGTAGCGAGATGGTGATAACATTTTGTTTAATCTGTTCTCAATCGCTAACGAAAAAATAAACAAGCACATTTTTCGAACATTGCATTTGTAAATCCCAGTGAACGGACAGATACAGATAGAGAATTGAAAACAACGGGTCAACTCCACGGCAAGTGAACCGATTGGGTCAACAACTTTGAGGTCTCACTGACTGCCAATAGATTTGCATACAGTTATGTAACAAGGGTTCGAAAGAGAAAGTGGGATAACGAACGGCGATCAGTTGGGTCGGGACTTCAAACCCTTACCCCTGAGCTACACGATCGACGGTTAGCACCTTGTGCGAATGGCTTAATCAATTTTAGAGTATCAAGCTTGGATTAGCCCATTCGATTGTTCGATTGTTACCGGTATCACGAGTTTGTTCATGGCTCAGAAACAAGACTAGAAGATAATAATGGAAGTCACACGACCACCGTTAGATGGAAAAGTAAATAATTATGTATCCATCTCGTGCGCGCTCGCACTTTCAAAAAATATCCCTGAGATCTCAGTTTAATTGAACTTGATCAAACAGAAAACGCTCAAACGAATCTCATGTGTATCGCACTTAGGGCGATGATTCCAACCCAAAATTCAATGCAGCCCACACTGGCCTCAGCCAAATCTTTGTACAGTTTACATGTAAAAAATCATATATATATACCGAAGATCATCAAGAGTGCCTGGTGCCTCTGAACAATCGAAGCTTGATACTCTAATAAGGAAGTGGGATCAAATATTTGTCTGGTTGTTATTAGGTGTTTCCAACTGATAACCGCCCGGATTACTGAGTGCGGATTGCGTCATCGACTTCACCAACCACTTTGGACTGTGTTCGATCATTGGTTGTGATAATTGACGGTCCCGCAACTGCAGGTGTGTGAGATAACCATGTGAACATTTTTCCAAATCCATTCTCCGAGTAGAGCCAACAAGTTGAAGTTGAACAGCCGGACATGTGCGGCGGTTCGGAGTTGACTTTAACTTTTGGCGTAAATCGTTCAGATGATCGCCTTTATAAGATGGTTTGATAGTTTCTTTGTCTCCTTCATAAAGGGATTCGTTGTGTATAGAGTAAATGAAGCGTGAACTGAAAAGCTATGCAGTACTGCACAGCTACCTGTCTTATCAACAGTGAAAACCTATCGACCCAACTGGGAATTGAACCCGGGACCTCACGCCGTTTTGCATTCTCATGTAATAAGCAATCAGGTTGTGAAAATTTCCAACCGAAGCACAAACCCCGGAAGCTCGTGCTGAGATGAGTGAGGCGTGAGGCCCTCAACAAAGATGGATTGTGCTATATCGTGTAAATGGAAAATGAAAAACGGCCTGATCAGCTGCCCCAGGATGACCGAATGGGTAGTATGCTTGTATTCGCCCATGAGATCCCGGGTTCGATCCCCGGCTGAGTCGATGGATTCGCAGTCCTGCCGATGAGACCCAACTAGGTCGAAACAGTTGTCCAGTGCTTCTTAGCTTTTCAGTTCACGCTTCATTTGCCATACACACGACAAATTTCCCTTTTGACATTGAATCAAACCCTCCTTCATGACTCTCATGCAGCTTTTTGATTGTTTAGATTCTAATAGCCTCTATCTATCTATGCATATCCGTTTATTAGAATCTACAAATCCAATGTGCTATAAATGTGCTTGTTTGATTTACTCCAGTGTTTGAGAGCAGATTAAACGAAATGATAATACTACCTGGCGACGTATGTGTCTTATTTCGGTCCTGTTGCGATCTATCAGTCCCTTAGTGCACTGTTTTGAACACTTAATCAATCTGCATTGTCTGTTCGAGTGCACTAGATTTAGTGTCTGTGCTATTAAGTCATGGATGGGGGGTTTGAGATACTACTCACTTGCGAGTAGTACGCAAAAAGATACGATCAGCGGTTTCTTCCAACAATCAAAAATGAACAAGACTTGTTGGAGCAACCTGCTACTGTTTGGTATGGTGAATACAAGAATGCGTATCTGATAGAGGACCGTTCCATCAACTATCCCGTGTGTGTATGTGTGTATGTCCAGGAATTCTCCAAACTTGGCCCAAATGAGATATTTTGTTATATGAATGACAATTTAACGATATCCTGACCGTTACGACCAGAAACAACTGTCCTGGCCCAAGCACCGTCTTGTGAAATCGTAATAATGGCACTCTGCAGTTCGTAATGGCATAGCGCGAATGTAATCCAGCCGGTTTGAGAAAAGCCAGCAGCCATAGGGACCAGTCTAAGTGGTTATTACATCTGTAGAAGATAGCAGAGCTGTACATCATGTGAAAGGGAGGTTGCAAGAAACGGGTTTCGGATTGACAACATGTAAGAAGAAAATTTCGATCACGGTGATCGACTTGACTGAACTGTCAGTGTCATTTGTTCCAATTTGCAGATTCCGGGACTGTTTGCTTTGGTATATTGTAATCACCTGTTCAGTGCCGCGCGGTTTTCAATATATAAAAATATATTTCTGTAACCGAGGTGACTTACTTTACTTTACTTTTATTCAACTAACTCCTGCGGGAGGATAAGTCGAGTTCTTGGATGTCCCTAAAGATTGCGGCCCATGCATGGCGATCGGTAGCAAGATTGACGCAGTGTGAAACTCAGTTCCGTTTCCAGTTACGAATTCCATATACGGATTGAAAACCCAGTAATTCCAAATCCACCTTGATCGTACCACTCCAGATCTTCAGTTGACCACCGAGTTGGCAATGCCATCCACGGCACGGTGTGGGGGCTACAGCCTATCGCGAGAGCTGAGTGTGGGGCCTTCGGAGCACATGACCGGTGTTGTAGCATTTTTGAAAGCTTGTCAATGTTCAAACTGCACCGTCGAACCTCATCATTGGAAATCCGTTCTTTTCACCGATAAACTCAATAAATGAATGACCATCCTGTTTGGGTATAATTCTGACGTCAGTTGACCACCCATCCACCCCATCCCGCCCTATGCGTGACTTTGAGTTTCTCGCAGTAACACTCACTGTAAATGTTCTGATGAATAAGTCACAAGTGGAATACTAAGGACTAGTTCAACTTGATGATAAGACTACCACACTGTGTGTGTGACTGATCGATCCGGTAACTACACCGCATCGAATACGAGTCCTTTTGCTTAGATCATTCAGGATGGCTTGTTTTTTATTTTCTATTCCTGAAATGTACAACTGAGGATTATCTATTTTTAAGAAAGTGATTTATCATGCAATAATACAGCTACTCGTGTATTAATTTTTAAACCTGTTCCGGCTTGTTAGCTGTGTATTACAACTGAGTCAACAGATCCAGTGAGAGTTGCTAAAGCAAAGTATGTCGAACTTGTAAAACTCTCAGACACCCCCGTTTGAGAACTCTTTTGTCTCACCGATCTACCTCTTTCTCTCACTTGCATATCATACAAGATTTTTTCCTTATCTGCCTTCCAGAATGCGACTATAGTAAGATAAGTTGATCCAAAGCTACTGAGTCGGTGAAACCAAAATTTTTATCGTGATTTAGTCACTTTTATTATACACACTATCAGATCCACCAGTGGGCCTTGAAACTTTCAGTTCCCACGTATGCTTTGTCTTTGAAACACGTATACAAAACCCAAATTCACGTTAAACCACTGCGTTTTTTGCGGACTCGACCTCAATCGCACACCTCATCTGCTATTCCAGGCGATTTGGCGTCGGACGATCCAGATCCTGTCGGTGTTGAGATTCTTTAATTGATCTCCATCAGTAACTGTGCCCTGTGCACAGTGATTCACAAGGGCTCAGTAAGAGTCAACAAAAACAACAAAAAATTGTCGATGTGGATTTATCCTATCTATCATTGCACCGACTGATTGCAATGTGTCTGAAGGGCAGGATGATATCCACACCGACATCTCTCTCGACGGTTACAATGTGTCCGCTAAACGGGTATCGTAGTATTCATCTTCGAGTTCAGTGTTTTAATGGGATCTATGAATGGCTCAAAGAGGTGTCAAGGCGGCTCACCCGTATCAAAAGATTTGCCTCTGAGATAGGCTTTGAGATTAATCCTAACAAAACTACGATGTTCGCCACTCCACTCGATCAAGTGCAACATCTCCTGTAATAGAAATCGTATCGGACTTCAGGTACCTTGGATTTAGCCAATGGATAAGCCAAAGATGATGTCAAACGGCGCATCGACACGGCCCGAACAGCGTTTCTTCAGCTCCGAACCACCCTATGGCACCGAAACGAGATCGGCCTCAAAACCAAGCTCAGGATGTTTGCCCAAGCAGTTTGATCAGTCCCGCCATATGGCTATGAAACCTGGCCGCTGACAGCTGAGGATTGAAGGTCTTCGATCACTGGTATCTTCAATTCATCCTGAAAGTAAACTGGCGGGACAGAGTCTCAAACTCGGACCTCAGAAATCGATGCCACGTGGCCCGTCTCTCAACGCACATACAACGCCGCCGACTGAACTGGCTGGGCCATGTTCTCCTTAGACCAGACGACACTTTTACGAGTATTGTCTTGACTCTGACACCATGTTCTGCCCGGCGCCGCCGGCAAGGTGGGCAAGTAAAAACCCGGCTAGACAGTGTATACGAAAACATCGACCAAGTTGGCCTTCAGATGGTGTACGTCACTCGCCAATGAAAACCAAACTGGATCAATAATTGCAAGAATTTTGCAGCCAATCACCTATCGTACATAGCGGCCATCAGAGACATTCATGGGGCTGGATTATCTTTTCCAAGAAGCCAGCTGTAGTAAAGTAGGGCGGCTTACACGAATTCCAAGTCAGCCAGATAGCTTGCTTCAACTATACCCAGACCATCTATTGTTCCTATTGCGCAAATACATCACCTTGCACGAAAACCCCGACGCTTCTCAAACCTGCTTCATTTCCATCAGCTACCACTAAATCCATTCAAGAATGCCTCCCTCACTGGCCGCTGTCACTGGACACAAATCACACTGTGTTGCGAGCCAGATTCTACTTTCGCCCACTAAACAACCACAACAGTACTGGGAAAGTAACAACTGTATCTTGGCTTTAGAAGCAGAGCTTCACCATTTTTATAATTCTACAAAGCGGCGTTCGGTCGAGGGAAGTTGTTTATTGCAGATAACACATAGGGGTATCATTAATTTAGCACACATATAAGATAAATCTCATTTGAAACATATTAACGCAGTTCCTGACAGCAAACCGGGTGATACATGAAGCAGCAGGATATTTATTCTTTGAGACACAGCACTTTGCCCTCGGTGGTCTTGTTAATTTTTGATCATTGAAAGAAACCACTACAAACTATTTTGCATACTGTATCACATCCAAAGTTGGAACGGATGTCTTTGAAAAAATTGTGCGTCGTGCTCATGGTATTAGATCCGTATAGAGGGTCGAAACGTCGTCAACCAGAAAAATTGTTGTTTTTTGGTTTTCTCTAATCCAAACATTCCTATACGGATCTAATATTTTGCATACTACTCTTAAATATGAGTATTACCTCACGACACCATCACCTCTCATTTCAATAGAAACTGAAAGCTATTCAGAGAAGCAAAAACAATAAAAACAACAACAATTAATTCTAGTATATTATCTAAACACAAGCGACGGATCTCCTTGATCTCTTCTGCTATGTTTCACTCCCGCAGAACTATTCGTTCGCATGCTAAATGTAACTCTACGCGTTACTCGCTTGAACACCAGGTTATTAAGAGCCTGAGGAATGGCTGGGATCACTGATGAGTAGAAACGTGTAAAATGATAGCGAACCGTGCAAAAATGGGTTCCAGAATTCGGGTCCACGAACAGTTTCTGTGTCTGTCATATTCTGTCGACGTTCGTATCCCAAGGAATTATTACTACGGTTAAATGCTATTTATTATTCTTCTGGATTATCCAACTCGCATTGTTTTGTTCGAACTGAATTTTCTGCTCGGAACAAGAAACGAAAGCGTGCCGGGTGGAAGACTGCGCCTGCAAACATTCCTCCCGGGAAGATGAGGGTTCTGTCATTAATCAGTTCCCACATTCGCTCACTGTTTAGCAAACTGGCTTAACTCACGGATCTACTAACTCATCGCGTGCACACAAACACGTGTGTAATATGCACACAGAAATCGTGGCTCAACGAAAACATAGACGATTCGTTGGTCAACATACCTGGTTTTGCAAGTTTTCCACAAAACAGAGAAAGAAGCAAAAAGAAGTTCGGAGGTGGTGTAATTACTTACATTAACTCCAGTTTGTGCGGCAAGTCCGAAAAGTTGTTTGTTTTCTCCTCTTACGGTATTGACCGTCTTACTGTTTCATGTCGACCTAGGTTCTACCCTTATCGGAGCAAATTCGTTACAAATCTATATATTGCTCCTTCTTGCTCCCAAACTAAAATTAGTTCTTCCTACGATGCATTTATTCTTTTCATTGCTCCCTTAGTAGACGATAATTTAATTTTAATTGCCGGTGATTTTAATCGCGGATTAACCCAACCTGTACTTTCTTTCGGTCTTTCGGTCTCTTTAACGTCCACCAGAGAAAATACTATTTTGGACAAGCTTATTACTAATCACTCTAATATCATCTCTCTAAAACTAAAGGCGCCAATTTCGTCAAGTGACCACTGTCTCCCATGTCTTAGACCAAAAGTTTATTCTCGCTTAGCGTACCCCGCTTTTATTCAAACAAAATAAATGAACATCTAAAT
This sequence comes from Echinostoma caproni, assembly GCA_900618425.1. Classification (NCBI taxonomy): domain Eukaryota; kingdom Metazoa; phylum Platyhelminthes; class Trematoda; order Plagiorchiida; family Echinostomatidae; genus Echinostoma; species Echinostoma caproni. The sequence continues at coordinate 10,371 of UZAN01050858.1, read as the reverse complement.
TCGGAACCTTTCAGCCAACAGACTCCTCCTCAGAGAATCTCTTTCTATAATCTCCTCATGGTTTTCTGTTCAACAGGCTCCCTGTTCTGTTGAACATTTAACAGGAACAGCTAACGTGATTTTCAATCTACGCTGTCTTATAGAAACAGTTTTTGTTCACACTGGCAGAATATGCTCTCTGCGGCTAAAAGCTTTCAAAAGATAAAGAGAACTAGCGTTCAAGATACATCAAACAACCACCGTCAAACAACTTCCACTACAAATCAGGGCAGAGATCAGAAGACCGAATGCTTCATTTGCAATGCAAGTTCTGGGAGCTGAAGATGGAAGGCGGCTATGACAAAGGATCAGATTGCCTTGCGGACAACGGACAAAATCATGGACGTGGACAGTCTCAATGCTGCATTCATTTAACCTTCGAATGATCTCTTGTCTTCGTACCCCACAGATTACATATCTACCATAAACCCGATTACCCATGAGGAGGTCCATCATCTTCTCAAAACTATAAAAACCACGAACGCAGTTGGCCCCGATGGTTTATCTTCGACATTGCACAAATATGGCGCTTGCTCAGTCACAGAAATGTTTACTTCCCTTATTAATCAGTCAATTTACACATGTTCGATTCCGGATTCCTGGAGACCGTTCACCATTGTTTCCATTC